>NMUG010003641.1:0-14590 GCA_002855965.1 Monotropa hypopitys
TTGTATTGTTATATATTTATTCTAATTTGTTATTTGTTGATATTTGATAACAATTAGAAATGCATATACGATAGACTTTTTGTTTGTATGCTAAATTGCTAATAGAAGGTTAGAAAATGCCACTGGTTTGTATTTGTTATTAACTTATTGTTTTTTTGTAACCTAATATGTGAATGTGATGACTTTTTGTTGTTGTTTTCCCCCTAATAATATAAACTGTTTTTATATTTCCTTTCTATTTTTTTTCATATTTGAAAATGCAATTTTGTCAATGGCTTCCTCGTCCGCTTCTAATTCCATCATGGAGGGCATATTGTTGAAAAGATCATCTAATGACGTTGGTTGGGATTATGAAATTTTGGTAGATCCTAAGAATTTGGATCGTCTCCAATATGGAAAAAATTTTGGGGAGAAATTTTTTGGATGAAGAAGCACATAGCTCAAATTAAGGGAAATATTTCCCCATGCACCAAATCCACTAACGAAGATCAACTCAAGTGTAAAACGACACTTACGGAGGCGAAAAATAAGAAAAAAGAGAAGAAATATGAACAAGAAAATAGGGGGGAAGTTGATATTTTTTGTGATCAACAATTAGAAGATGATAAGGTTGAAGTAGATGGTGAAGGAAGAGGCAACATTTTCTTGGAGAATGGAAGGGGAGGGAAAATATTGTTAAAAAATAAAATAAAATACAAAATCCGACTAATCTCTAGTCCCCGATTAATCGGCCTAGTCGCTAGTCCCCCCTCGGTTGCCCGACTAGCGCCTAGCGATTTTTAGAACATTGTTCTTTGGGCACTAATTTTCATTGAATTTGTCACCCTTTACGATGAGTGCATCACTGACTGAGCAAAACTGTACATTAAATCTCTCAAGAACTCGGTCAATATATCCGTTCTGAGACAATCTTAGCAATCCTCGAGATCGATCTCTAATTATCTCTAAGCCAATTACATAAGTTACCTTACACATATCAACCATCTTAAAGTTCTTAGAGAGAGAACCCTTGGTTTCAAGTAATAAACCAAGATCATTGGTAGATAACAAAATATCATCTACATATAGTATCAACATTATAAACTTACTCCCACTGACCTTTATATATATACTGTCGCGTCCCGACCCGATTACACTACTCTAATGAAACTGCATCGAATGGGGACGACGACAGACAAGTATGATTACCTGCCCAATCTGAAGTCATTATGTGACTAATTTTATTTTTATTTATTCTCTTACATTCCCCCAATCACGATTCCAAAAGATTTCATTAATAAAAAGAAATCATACAATAGTCATATTGTCAAGAAGAGAATTAAATAACATAAGCAATCAACACAAACTAAGAATTATCATTTATTACAACATGCTGAGTCAAAATAAAAACATACGTCCAAATGTCCCGATATAAGTACAATCTACAAATGTACATGTATTGAGACCACTTGAGTCCTAACTACGCCATACAGTGTCAGACTCCTCTCGAACTAGTAGTGGACCATCAACTCTTAGCTCTATCCAGATCTGTGACATCCAAAAATGGGAAACACAGGAATATATAAATCATACAGTAATTTAAAGAATGAAAAACTACTATAAACAACACATGCAGTTCTCAAGGAACATAATCACGTTTCCCCACTAAGCACACCATCAAGGTGCTTTGGCACATCCGGCCATGACCACACGACCATCAAATCATAGTCACTCGACTACACATTCCTAGACACTCATCTGCACATGTGATTCCCCATTTCCACAACCACATTTACACATATTTTCTAAGCTTTAAATTTAAAGCACGATTAACATACTCACAATGGTTTTGTATCAAAGGTCAATCATCCTATTTCTTTGAGGGTTCGACACAGCTAGTTTCCACACCTTTCCAAGCTAAAAATATCAATAACCGAGACAAAATATAACTTGAACATAAAGTAAAGCCATAAATAAAATGATTGAAATTCACAATTAATCCTTACTTTATTCGTTTACTTCTATTTATTTCTATTTTATTTTATTTGTTTCTATTTTATTTATTTTTTGATTTTTCCTTCACTGCCAAAATCCCAACAGTGCCTACACATATCGATATATGTATCACCGTATATCGATATGTGTTGCCTCTGTACACATTTCGATTCACATATCGCTTGATTCCACCGACTTTACATATCAATATACGTACTATTCAGACATTCCGATATGTGATACATATCGATATGTGATGCATATCGATATGTGACCCATTCATTTCCTCATATCGATTGACCACACCGACAATGTATATCGATATGTGACTATTCCACATATCGGTATGTGACACATTCGTACGAAAACCCAGAAATTCCTTAACACTGTTCATCGTCTTCTACCTCGTTTTTTTTCAAATTCAGGTAACCCCAACCCTAGATTCAACTCAATTAACCAACAAAGACCATTTTCATACAACTATACTCATTCTACCTCCTTTTAAACTAATTAAATTCGTCAATTTATTAAAAATCATACAAAACCTATATTTCAAAACTTTGAAAACCAAATTCTCGATTTTTACTCAAAATCCCCACGAAATCCAGAAATCTTTTACAAATCGTACAACCAAAAGGAGATTGAACTTATTCTTACCCGTTTGAGCAAATTTCCAAAACTTTAGGTTGGATTTCCCACAATTTCCTGAGCAAATTTCCAGAGATTCCCCATTTCCCATCTTCTCTCACTCTTGGTTTTCTCCTCTCTCTACAATGTTTATTCTGAGCTCTCGAGGCTATGGACTTTCACTCTCCACCGATTGAGAGTAATTATTTGAGGTTCAAACAAAATCCACCATTTCATATTTACCCAACACCTAGAAAAACTTCACATATCAATATGTGTTGTGATTCCATTTCGATATACAGTTCAATTCTTCACATATCGATATAGTTTTAGGGCATAACCATTCCCAACAGAAGGGTCACATATCGATATATGCTCTTGCACATATCGATATGTGTCAACTCTTCCCAGCTAAACTCCAAAT
Source organism: Monotropa hypopitys (assembly GCA_002855965.1). Taxonomy (NCBI): domain Eukaryota; kingdom Viridiplantae; phylum Streptophyta; class Magnoliopsida; order Ericales; family Ericaceae; genus Monotropa; species Monotropa hypopitys. The sequence continues at coordinate 3,026 of NMUG010003641.1, forward strand.
AGTTGATTTCTCCCATATTGATTGAATACCTTTCACATATTGATATATGATCCATATTCATCAATTCTTCAGCCGAACTTCCGATTTAGGGTTTTATTCACTCAAATACCCTACTTTAACACATATTTCTCTCTCGGAAATATTTTAATATCCCTACTTGCATTAATTCTTTTATCGAATGTATTGAACTATCTTAAAGATGCAAATTGCAAGAATTAAACTTGCATTTAATTAAATTGCTAACGAATTTTTTTAAGACTAGTGTTACATATACCTTCACCAACAGTATTTTCTTAAAATCCAAAGGACGTAATGGTATCATTAAATCTTAAGTACTAATGCCTGGAAGCTTTCTTGAGACCATAAATGGATTTCATAAGTTTGCAAGCTAAATGCTCTTTTCCTTTCTTTGCAAAACCTTCAGGCTATTCCATGTAAATGTCCTTATCCAGACTATCATTTACAAAAGTAGTTTTCACATCCATTGGATGCAGCTCTAAGTCATAAAGAGCTACGAGAGCTATGATGATTCTAAGAGTCTTTATTTGATACAGGAGAAAATGTCTCCTTGTAGTCAATGTCTTCTTTCTGAGTGAACCCTTTGCTACAAGTCTAGCCTTAAATCGTTCGACATTGCCTTTTGCATCACACTTGGTCTTAAAGACCCATTTATACAACCGACTTTCTTACAATTAGCATGCAATTCGACGAGGTCCCAAATATTATTTTGGTTCATTGATCTCAACTCATCATCTATAGCATCAACCTATTTAATAGAATCATCGCTATTCATGGCTTGTGAAAATGAAACAGGGTCCTTTTTAATACCAATGTCAAAATCAGATTCTTGTAGATATACCACGCAGTCATCTGAAATGGCATACCTTCTTTCCCTATGAGATCTTCTCAGAACTACTGGTTGTCGCGGATCTACAATATTTTGTATAACGATGTCATATTGAAGTGGAACAATATTTTCAACCTGTTATTCATTGTCCTCAGTTTGTACAGTAATACGAGGAATAACAACTTCTTGGTAAGGAAGAATTGTAGGGATATCAACTCTTATTTCATCGAGAGTCACCTTTCTGATTTTTCACTCCCACTATTTTCGCCTTCTCTAGAAATTTGGCATTTCCGATTTCAACTATTCTCGTACTGTGGTTAGGACAATAAAATTTGAACCATTTTAACTTTTCCGGATAGCCAATGAAATATCCAGAAACTGTTATTTGTGGATTATATATTCTAGCTTCCGTTGGACACCCCCAAATATGTAAATGTCAAACTAGGTTTCTTACCGGTCCACAACTCGAAAGGAGTAGTTGGAACATCCTTACTAGGAATCCTGTTTAAGAGATACATCACGGTCTTTAATGCTTCATTCCATAAGGAAATTGGTACTTTTGAAGAACTTATCATACTCCTAACCATATCCATTATTGTACGATTACGCCTTTCAACAACACTGTTCTGCTGTGGTGTACCGGACATTGTGTATTGAGCACGGATGCCTCGTTTTTCTAAAAGTTTTGTAAATGTTTCTAGATTTTGTCATGATTCATCATATTTGCCATAAAACTGACCACCTCTATCCGACCTCACTATTTTGACCTTTTTATCTAATTCTCTCGACCTCGGTAATGTACATCTCAAGGATGTCAGCAGCCTAAGACTTTTCATGAATTAGATACACATAACCATAACGTGAGAAATCAATTAAAGTGATAAAGTATCTTTGTCCGGTAAAACGTGGAATGAGATTCTCACAAACATTAGTGTGAATTATCTCAAGAAGATCATTACTTCTTGTGGCACCTCTCTTTGATTATTTGGTTTGCTTTCATTTTATGCGATCCACACAAATCTCAAAATCAGCGAAGTCTAGTTTTTCCAAAATTCTTTTTTTCCAATCTTTCAATTCTATCCTTGGAGATGTGCCCCAATCGTCTATGCCACAAGGTTGAGGAATTTTCATTAATTTGACCATGTTTTAAGCCAATATTAGAATGCAAGGTTACCAATGATTGTGCAAACTCATAATTCAGGGCAATTTTAAATAAACCATCATATAAATTACCACTACCAATCGTAATTGAATTAAATAGTAAACTGATTTTCCGCCACCATATGTAATTGAATATCTAGAACAATCTAATCTAGATAATGAAATCAAATTTCTTGAAATATAGGAAACATAAAAAGTGTCTTTAAGTTCCATCTCATAACCCGTCTTCATAACTAAGCGATAGGTACCAACAACTACTACTTCAGTTTTGTGACAGTTTTTTATATAGATGAATCTTTCACTTTCCTCCGGTTTCCTGGTTGAAAGGTATCCCTACAAGGAATTGGTAATATGAGTCACGACACCAGAATCAATCCACAAACTATTAGAAGGTACTTCAGCAAGATTTGATTCATAACATACAAAAGAAAGTTTTATACCTTTATTTTCGAACCAAGCCTTACGCTTGACACAATCCTTCTTCACATGTCCCTTTCTACCACAAAAGTAACTAGTGGCAGTGAAAAGATTATTGTGACGAGCATGGCTACTTTCCCCAGCACCATTTCCTTTCTTTGGTGGATAGTTACTCGTTTTACCAAATTTTCTTTTTTCTCTATAGCTCCTTGAGTCACAGCCAATGCAGTGTGACGTCCTTCCTCTCTCAATCTCACTTCCTCCTGAATGCACATATTAGTTAGCTCATTCAAATTCCATATTAGTTAGCTCATTCAAATTCCACGTATCTTTATTAGTGGGTGTCAAACGTATCGTGTCGCATTGGCCTGTCCTATTTATTTTCGTGTTGTGTCGTGCCCGTGCTTCTCTGGCCCATTTACTTAATCATGTTGTGCCGTGCTTTTATGAAACGCATCATGTTTTTTTAAAGCATGTCATATAGGCCCATTTATTTTATCGTGTCATGCCCATGCTGTGCTTTTAAAAATCGTGTCGTGTTTTGTCGGTCCATTTATTTAATCGTGCCATGTCGTGCCTTTCTATTTACTTTAGCATACCGTGTCGTGCCTTTTTAAAATTGTGTCGTGCCGTGTCAGGTCTTTACTTAATCGGGTCGTATTGTGCTTTTCTATTTACTTTATCATGTCATGACAATTCGTGTAACGGTGTCGTGCTAGCCCATTTCGCCATGTCGTGTTAATTCATTTATACATATTATTAAATAAATGGGACAACACGACACAATTAATTTTTTAGTTTGAATAAAATTAACTTAAAATGTGTACTCTTTTTTCAAATATAATTTAACCTAGGTTAGGTTAGTATATATACTCTTAGTCATAGTTGTAAAAGGCGCGCCTAGGCGCGGTCAAAGGGCCCCGACTGGTCTGAGGCGAGGTGCAAGAGGCGCACCGGAGGCGCTGAGGCGCGGCTGAGGCGCAAGGCGTGCAAGGCGCGCGCCTTTTCATTTTAACGAAAAAATCTATTTTCTCTCGCCTCTCTGAGATCTTTGGTTTCCTCTCGCCTCTCTGTTTTTCTCTAAAAACTCTTAACCCTAAATACGAGCAAACTTTCAAATACATAGGGCCGACTCTATAGCAAAAATTACACAAGGAAGGTGAAACATGTCTTACAGCCTTGCTAGAAGTGACATCGTCTTCTAAGTTTAGTTGAACTTTGGAGACTATGATTTAAATGTGTTGGGTATGATGTCCTACATCAAAATGGGATGCATAATACCCTTGGATATGTAGATTAATTAATTACTTCACTATAAATCCTATTGGGGAAAATATTTCATTGCACACGCTCTTTAAAAGTGATTACCACTGATTTTGATGATGATTAGTTTATGATGGTCGAAAGTGCAAGTAAGAATTGGTTGTTTTATATCTATTTTAAACATTGAATATTTGTGCTTTTATTTAATTTGATATTTTATTTATTGTCTTGGTACTTAGAATTTGAAATATTAGTGAATGTTATTTTTTATTAATTTTTTTGCCTTATTACGCCTCGCTTCGATAAGGCGCGTGCCTCGCGCCTAGACCCCAACATGCCATTTGCGCCTCGGTGCGCCTCGCGCCCCAAATAACTATGCTCTTAGTTAAGGTATATAAATTAAGTATATATTAAGTATACAATAAGTATATTAGTATAATTATCGTATATTAAGTATAAATACTTATAATTTGTATTCGATCCTACGTCAATCTTATTAAGATGATTTTTATGAGGTCATTTAATTTGAAATTCTAAGTGTAATGAGCGGATCAGATCATTTGTGTCTGGCTCTCAATGACGCATAAACGGATCCCACCAAATAATTATTATTCTAATGATACATCTGTGTTCCGATGAATGGGCTTCCGAAGTTCGATTGATCCAAAATTTACGATAATAATTAAAATAGTGAACAAAATAAATTGAATGGTTTCGATCATCGTGGTAGTATTGGGATTATATTGTTACTGTATAATAGTCTATAGATCAATATCTAGGTTTATAGTAAGTACATTGTATAGATTTCAAATGTAGTTGTCGACTTAATTTTTTAATGACTCAATCTAAACTGTTAGGATTGAATATCTTATCGATTCAATCATTATTTTTTTAAATCGATGGCAATCGGATGTCGAAAACCACATAATCGGAGCACATTTAGTAATTTTAGAGGGAAAATCACACGTTCCATAACTCGATTGCCGTCATTTTTTCAATTTAAAAAAATTGAAACCGTCTATATTTTACGTAACAGATATTAGAGAATTAATGTCAAGATGAACAAAATCGCTGTCCGGTACATACTTGATCAGTCGTAAAATAGTTCTCTAGTAATCCATGTACGTCCACATGAATGAGGGGCTTCCAATGTCCGATTGATCAAAAAATTTATGATAATAATTAAAATAGTGAACAAAATAAATTAAACGGTTTTGATCGTTGTGGTAGTGTTGGAGTCATATTGTTACTGTATAATAGTCTATAGATCAATATCTAGTTTCATACTTAATTAAGTACGTTGTATAGATTTCAAAGGTAACTATCGACTTAATTTTTTGAAGACTCAATCTAAACCTTTAGGATTGAATGTCTTATCGATTCAATCGTTACTTTTTAAATCGGTGGCAATCGGATGTCGAAAACCACATAATCGAAGCACATTTAGTAATTTTAGAGGCAAAATCACACGTTCCACAACTCAAGTGCCGTCATTTTTTCATTTTTAAAAAAATCGGAACCATCTATATTGCACGTAACAGATATTAGAGAATTAATGTCAAGAATGAACAAAATCATTGTCCGGTACATACTTGATCGGTTGTAAAATAGTTCTCTAGTAATCCATAAATTGATTGTCTTATCGATTCAATCATTACTTTTTAAATCGGTGGCAATCGGATGTCGAAAACCACATAATCGGAGCACATTTAGTAATTTTAGAGGCAAAATCACACGTTCCACAACTCGAGTGCTGTCATTTTTTAATTTTTAAAAAATCGGAACCATCTATATTGTACGTAACAGATATTAGAGAATTAATGTCAAGAATGAACAAAATCACTCTCCGATACATACTTGATCGGTCGTAAAATAGTTCTCTAGTGATCCATGTACGTCCACATGAATGAGGGGCTTCCAAAGTCCGGTTGATCCAAAAATTTACGATAATAATTAAAATAGTAAACAAAATAAATTGAACGATTTCGATCGTCGTCGTAGTGCTAGCATTATATTGTTACTGTATAATAGTCTATAGATCAATATCTAGTTTCATACTTAAGTAAGTACGTTGTATAGATTTCAAAGGTAACTATTGACTTAATTTTTTGAAGACTCAGTCTAAACCATTAGGATTGAATGCCTTATCGATTCAATCATTACTTTACCGTATCGTGCCATGTCAGCCCCCTCACTTCCGTGCCCGTGTTGTGCCTCATGCCTATTAAGATCGTACCGTGTCGTGCTAGTGCAAGACCGTGCACATGCAGTCACGACCCGTTCCAGAATACGACATAAAAGGTCGTCCGGCTACGGAATCATGACTAGACATAGCATCAAAGAACACAAAAGGATCTAAATGGATCACAAACTCATACTTACAACGAAACCAAACAACGGAAGAACTAATTAAAAACTCCAAAGTAACTCCACACAGAACAGAGAGTATCACAAGACCATAAAACCGGTCTAACCAAAAACCATAAGTGCTGCAACATAACCTCACCAACAACAAGATAAAAGGAACCTCTGCCTGACTACCATCTATTAAGACATAAACAAAAGGAAAAGACTCCAACAAGGAGTGAAACCATCTCTCTACCCAACATGGCACATGGACCTGGCTTGGAGTGAACCCGCTAAGCATCCAGACCTGGATATAAATTTCCAAACAAAAAAGACAACAAAAAATATCCAGGAGTGTTAGATAACAACAGTCAATATATACAAATTAACATAAGTAATTATCAGGTAAACAACAAGAACTGAAAGGGTGTGTGTCTCGCCCCAATCTCATATAAAACAACTACGAAACACATAATTATGCAGGTCACTAATATATCCTGCAAGCTCGTACCTATAGTATATTTTTCTTTTCCATTTACTTGACATGTCAATTTTACTTTTCGATGGTCCCAATTTCATCAAGCAAGGACGTCACTTGCTAAGGGCGAACCAATCAAGCCTATAACCCCACACTTGGTCTCACTGCTTATCAAAAGCATGGTAGGGTATACTCCACACCTGGCCTCACTGCTTATGGGAAAGCATGCCGGAGTATATCACATTTTACTATCTTTATTCACATTGCCCAACACTTGGCCTCACAACTTAATAAAAGTATGTCGGGGTCATTCCACTTTATATTGCTTATCATTTTTTAAGATATAATTCCCACCACATTCATGTTCACAAGGTCTCAATACGATTTCATAATAAAGTTCTCTAGCATGTCCTCATGAATGCTATTCCAAAATGAATCACGTAATCAAGTAAACATGTCTTTATAAAATATCCAACTGAAAGTCAAGTAATTCAGGCATAACGTGCTTGTACGTATGTCTAACAAGTAAAGCATATAAGCATGCATTGATACCTTATCTAACTGAAGATCAAGTAATCCAAGTATAACATGATTGCACATTTGGCCAACAAATAAGGCACGTAAGAGAAACACGTTTAACACATAGTTACATAGTTTAAGGAACACACATTGAAAGGTATCTACACACTCACCGAGTGTGTGAAGTCGTCAAGAAGTATCTACTTTGGTGTCGAAGAAGTGCCCGACTTTTCACCTATCCAACTTCTCTAAGTTAGGATGATATTCGATAAAATTGTGATTCATAAAAATCACTAATTGAATAACTAGCTTTAATAATCTATTTATTATGGATTTCAAATATACTCCATTAAACCTCTATAATTAGCCCAAGATAGTCCTAAACCAAAATCCCTATCAAAATCTTTGAAAATAGGCCCAAACACCCAATCCGCTCGACCCCCGCTCAACCGGACCTCTTACGCTCGACTCCAGAGATTTTTAACATGCTAAACCGCTCGAGTTGGAGGGATTTCGCTCGAACGGGACCCCAGTCGCTCGAGCGAACTGGGATGCGCTCGGGTGGATCGAGCAGTTTGCAGATCCAGCCATGGCGATTCTCGATCTACTCTTCTCAAAACTCAACCAAACTTCGATTAAACCTCAGAGACTCGAAAAACTTATCAACCACTAGTGTTACACCATCAAACTACTAAACATACTTCAATATAAGGGTTAAAAACACTTGATTTCATCCATAATCCAATGTTTTATGAACTAGATCTAGGAATTTTTTCTTAAAACGACATTAGTGAATTAATCTTCTAATACCTTAGTAATTTGCATAGAATCAACAACCAAATTGTTATAGACATACTTACGTGATTTGTAAACAAAGTGATACAAGAGTTCTCCTCCAAATCTTCAATCCAATCTCCTCTCTAAGCCTCTTTCTCTCTAACTCTCTCTCAAACACAAAGATTAGAGTTGTATAACATGATTAGAGTATTCTTATTAACCTTAATTAGGTTTTAAGAGCAATTGACCCATATACCCCCCATCAAATAAGTTTATTACCCATTGGCACTAGTAATAACACTAGTTATCCACAAAGTGCACGTCTTACTATTTAATCCCCTAAAACATGGATTTAACACTGCACCTTCCATATTAATATATATTCCATTATGATTTAATTTATTAACTTTAATATGAAAAAGACAGGTGTGACACGTTCCATGTCGTGCCTCATTTATACGTGATGTGCTCGTGCCCTACTGTACCGTGCCGTGTCGGGCTATAACCGTGTCATGTTGTGCCTGTGCCATCCTCGCTTCTGTGCCCGTGTCGGACTTAGAGCGTGTCGTGTCGTGCCGTGCCGTGCCAGGCCAAGTCAACTTCTGTGCCTTGTCGTGCCATGCCCCCTCTTTTCCGTGCCCGTGTCTTGCCTCGTGCCTACTAAGACTGTGCCATGTCGTGCTAGTGCAAGACCGTGCCCATGCCATGTCTCATTTATACGTGTCGTGCCCTGTCGTGTTGGCCCGACTCGTTTGACACCCCTAGTTATAGTAGATTTTGAATGAGCCAAACTGAGCAGGAATTAAGTTGAGAATAAACTGAACAAGGAAAGATTCATTCACATGCATTCCCAAGGTTGCAAGCTTTGCAACTTTGTCAGACATGTTCTGGATATGTTCTTGAACTCCCTTGCTACCTTCATATTTCATGGTAGCTAATTCAGCCATAAGTGTGCCAGCAAGTCTTATCTGTAAATTTAAAACGATCTTCCACGGCCTTCAAGTATTCTAATGCATTAGTTTTCTGTGGTAGAGAGGTTTTGATGTTATTCGCAATGTTCATCTTCATGAACATTAAACTGAGTCTGTTCGACCTTTCCCATAAACTGAAATGGCCAACTTGTTCATCGATACTCTCATTCGTAATGTCCTCGGGCTTTTCGATAAGTAATGCCATATCAAGGTCCAACACACCCAGTGTGAATTGAACATATTCATACCACTCCGAATTTTTTTGATCCATTTAGAACCGGAACACTGAATGCACGAGAGTGCAGTGAAATTGGAACTGTAACTGAAACAAAATAGGATAGTACTTAATTTAAGATTTAAGAAAGATACATATTTATAATGATGAACTATTGACTTCACTAATAGAAATATGACTTGTATTTCTTGTGAATAATGATATTACAAAGGGTTGAATAAATAGCCAAAATTAGGCCAAAATTAGGAAATAAATCTACCCTAATCAAATTCCTAGAATTAAGCTAATCAAATCAAGTCCTCAATCAACTCCTAATTAAGTCCTTAATTGACTTCTAATTAATCTACAAAATATACATTTTACATCCCCCTCGAACTCATGATGCGACGACGGAGAGCAACGAGAGTTTGTTAAGAAGACAACGGAAGTGAGCAACAATGCGAGTCGTTGTGAAGAAGTCTGCCAATTGTTGTGTAAAGGTGACAAAAGGCAAGGCAATGATTCTAGACTGAAGGTGTTGCCGAATGAAGTGAGAATCAATTCTAATATGCTTTGTGCGCTCATGAAAAACTGAGTTGTGGGCAATCTGGATAGCACTTTGGTTTTCAGGCGTAGTACAGAAATGCCCATATTCGATAGAAGCTAGCGAAGCCATATAATTTTTGAAGTGGCATGAGTCATAGCTCGATATTCAGCTTCCGCAGCGGAGCTAGCAACGACAGATTATTTTTTGCTTTTCCAGGAGATGAGTGAATCACCCAAAAAATGTAGAACCAAAGGTGGACTTGCGATCATTAACATCCCCGGCCCAATCAGCATCAACATAAGCTCGAAGAGTCAAGCTTGAAGTAGAAGATAACAAGAGACACTGATGGGCGGTACTACGAATATAACGGAGAATGCGAAGTAAGGCAGTCCAATGAGTAGTCCTCGGGGCAGAGACATACTGGCTAACCACGTGAACAACATTTGCAATATCCGGTTGAGTTACTGTAAGGTAGACGAGGCATCCTACGAGCTCACGATATTCAGTAGGATCCTCCAGGAGAATACCATCGGAGCCAGGAAATTTGGCATGCAGTTCAATAGGAGTATCAATAATTTTATCATCAGTCAGACGAGCACGAGAGAGTATATAAGTAATATATTTAGACTAAGACAAAAGATACCCCTTAGGAGAGAAAGCAACCTCTATGCCAAGGAAATACCGAAGAGGACCCAAGTCTTTCATTTCAAATTCTTGTAATAAATGGCGTTTTACATCATTAATAGCATTAGTATCAAAACCAGTGATGATCATATCATCTACATATAATAGAAGAAGAACTATGCCCTGAGTGGTGTGACATATAAAGAGAGAAGAATCGTGCATACTTGGTTGGAAACCAATCTTGACTGCTACATCTTGAAATCGGGCATACCAGGCACGAGGAGATTGTTTTAAGCTATATAGAGCACGAAGAAGCCGACATACTAGACCAGGAGGATGTGAGAAACCTGGAGGAGGGCGCATATAAACTTCTTCAGATAGAAACCCATTAAGAAATGCATTTTTCACATCCAACTGATATAATGACCACTGGGAGACTGCGACAATAGAGATCATAGTGCGAACAGTGGTCATTTTGGCGACAGGAGCAAAGGTCTCATCATAATCAATTCCGTATTTCTGAGAGAATCCCTTAGCAACCAAACGGGCTTTATATCTTTCCAGAGAGCCATCCGAATGTGTCTTGACTTTATAGATCCATTTGCAACCAATGAGATTTTTTTCATTCGGTAGGGGAACTAACTCCCAAGTGTCAGATTGAATAAGAGCAGTTAATTCAGCATTCATAGCATCGACCCAATGAGGATCATTACAAGCCTCCTTGTAGGACCTAGGCTCAAGGAAAGAATGAAGGCGGGACAAAAAAATTGGTGGGATAACGAAAAACATGTGTTAGAGAAATCAAATCTTACTGGTGGTTTACAATTTTCACAGAGATGATACTGATGTGCTGGCGGATCAGGGGCCGCCAAGTCAGATTGAGGAGCCATAGAGTTAGAAGCTTGTGGCAGATGTATTGTAGGGCGACGAGAGTAAGTTATTGTAAATGGAGAGACGGGTTTCCAGGGAGCAGGAGGCGGTGTAGTTGGAGAGGGGGTGCTGGAGAGATATCAGACACCTCAAGAGTAGACGTATATTCTTCCTCAGGAATATCTATGGGAAAAGGGTCGATGCAAATCAGATCCTCCTTGACTTTTGGGGTAGTTGTGTGAGGAAGTTTGTAGTATGGTAGACGTTCAAGAAATGTAACATGCCGAGAAACGTACAATTTTTTGGTGACAAGATTATAGCACCGATATCCCTTTTGATTGATGTCATATCCCAAAAAGACACATAGAACACAACGAGTACTCAGTTTTGTGCGATCTTTCTTGGGAAGGACGAAACAGCTAGAACCAAACACACGAAGAAGAGAATAGTTGGGAATCTCACCATGCAAACGTTTATATGGAGTACTCCCCGATAGAAGTGGAGTAGGCATTCGATTGAGGAGATAAGTGG
>NMUG010003642.1:0-14585 GCA_002855965.1 Monotropa hypopitys
CCAAAACTTACAAAGTCCTCCGTGGCCGAACCTCAGGTTGGCCCGGACCCCCAAAATTAAAAGGCCAAACCTCCGGCCACCAAAAATTACAAAATCCTCCATGGCCGAACCTAAGGTTGGCCAGGACATAATAAAATCGGAAGGCCATACCTCCGGCCACCCAACCTTACAAAATCCTCCATGGCCGAACATATGGTCGGCCAGGATATACCAAAATCAAAAGGCCTAGCCTTCGGTCTTCCAACGACCCCTAATCAACTATGGCCCCAGGGACATCTCCTCATCAGCCGGACATTACCCTAATCTGGGTCTCTTATGCATCTCCGGCAAAGAACCGGATCAACACTCTTATGTAAGAATCTTACGAGAAACTAACAGACTGGGGGCTCCAGCCTTCTTCAAAGCCCTCTGCTCAATTATTCTGATGGCGGACAACTGATATCAACGCGTAACCGGACGGTTATGGCCAAACTCATTGTTGCCCTTCGGCAAGAGGCCCCCAGCACACTCTTCCGGACTCACTTCTGGAATCATTATCGACCCCTACATGCCGATGGAAATGAGGTAAAACAATGAATTTCAATTTCTTTTATTACAACACAAATACTTGTATAGGAAAAAAGTGAAAAGGGTCAACTGCCACAACTTCGCCGAACCGGTAGCTCACGGATCGACGGCAACGACCTCCGGCACAGTGGCAGAAACAGCCTCCGACATAATAACATCGACGGTCTCCAAAATAGTAGTACCGACACCTGGCTGAGCGGTAACAGCGGCCCCTGAATCCAGGGCAGCATCGGCCTCCGGTGCATTTTGAAGGGCATCCTCCGGCAAACCAGTATTTTGAATCACAGGAGCAGCCGGAGAAGGGGTATCCGGGTAATAATCATCAGGAAATTCCAACTGAGGGACCAGGCATTCGGGCACAACTACGTTTGTCCGATGGGAAGAATCCGCGGGAAGCCCAGCCGAATCCAACGCCCTCTGCCAGGCTTCGTTGAAGGCCAAACCATAACCCCTCTTGAAGCCAATCTCGTGGGCCTTCGGGCATATGTCTTCCATCTCCTCATTATAGAGGTTCCGGGAGAAATTAAGGGCATTGTCGTAGCCCTTCTTGTTAGCTTCAGCCATCGCCTTCTCCATTTGCTCTTGGCTAATCCCACCGGCCGGAGGGGCTCCCTCGGACCAGCAACAGCCTTCTGCTTCCATCGGTCCCTACTTGCCGTCATTTCTCCCAGCTGTTGACGATAGGAGTCCCTCTCAGCTTCCACCTCCTTCACTTGTTTGCAGGGACCACTCCACCCTCCGGTCAGGACCGACTCCCAGCGTCCGAAAGTCCAACAGTCCAAGGAAGCTTCGGGCAGAAACTGGTCCCCACAATCACCATCAGTACATGCATCTCGTAAAATAGAGAATACAACTTCACACGCTCTCTTTGCACCTGCAAAAATAAAACCTCCGATATTAATTTCAACCTACAATGAAGATTCGGCGAGGGAGCTTTCGAGCTTTGGAAATGGGAGCTTTCGAGGGCATTGGGCAAGGTGGGGATTCAGGCGATGGTGTGTCGTGCATGACTGTAGGAGATGGTGGGGCGATGTCGATGTCGGGGGCGATGGCGATGTCGGGGGCGATGTCGGGGTCAATGGTCGATAAGGGAGTCCATCTCCCTCTCTCTGGAATAGAACGATGGAGAGGAGAGAGATGAAGAAGAATTTGTTTCTCTTCATGTTCTGGGAAATGATGTTTAAAATGTGATGTTAGAAATGATGTTATCGATTTTGCATATGGGCGTGGGCGGTGGGAGCATTACAATATTTGGGTAAAGATGTATTGGGCAGTGCAATGAAACATGTATGATACATTACAGATGTGGCATATATATGATGATATGACAGTGAATTAGTGTATTGTATAATGTGATGTGTACATATGACTGGGACAGAATTTTTATGACTGAGACAGCTTATATGACTGGGACATAGAATGAGCGGGAGATTCAAAAAATGTTATAATTTGTAATATATATATATCTTCTTATATATCATTTTAAGTCTAAGAACTCATACATTGAACATAAAGAACCCTTATGAGCTTTTGCTTGGAGCCTCCATTGAAGAACATCTTTTAAAGGCCTTCCTCTCATTCTCTCTTGCTTGTATCTCTCTCTTTCATTTCTTGTTTTATCTATAGATAATCCATATACTTCATATATGTGTTTAGATTTTTAAGGTTTTGAAAGTAAAATTTATTCACTTGTGTATTCCAAGATGTAATCATCTAGGAATCTTGTTTTGAATTTTTGCAAGAGGTTGTATCTAGGATTCTTATCCTTGATCTAGGGAGTCTTGTGGTTCATATCCTTATATTCCATAGAGTTCTTGTTCTAACCTAGTATATTCTAGGGTTATATCTCACCATACTCTTTTAGGGTTATCCTTGTAGCATTCATTGCTTTGCCCCTTATTATTTTGAGTTGGTGAGTTTTTGGTGTCTATCTCTATCTAGGTTTTAATAAAATATTGTATGCTTTATCCTATTGAGAGATTTCTTTGTAGATCGCCTTGAAGTTTTCCGTTGTAATTCTTCATTGGGTTTATTACCTTGATCTCTTATCATTATTCTCACTTAGGGTTTTACTCAAGCAATAACTTTGCTTTGCCCTTGATCTTTTGATTTAGTGAGTTTTGTGTCAAACTCTTATTAGGGGTTTTCTTTGAGCTTTGATTGCTTTACCCTACTTAAATATTCATTTTAAGATTGCATGTGTAGATCATTGGAGAATTCTTTAGAATTCCTCTTTGGGAAAATTTCCCTGATCTCTATTCCATAGTATAGTGAATCACCTTGAAAATTCCTTTGGAATTTGTCATTGGGTTTTATACCTTGATTCACTCTCTTATTTTTATGTACTAGGCGTATTGTCACCTTTGGTGCTTTCCTTATACTCCTTAGTCTAAATTCATTCTACTAGAAATCTTATCATCTTTAGTGTTTGTAGTGGATTGTCTTGAGGTTCTCTATAAGTCCTCTTGATTTGGTTATCTTCCTTGTCCACTCTTGTATTTGTGTAATGAATTATCTTAAAGTATTCTATCGGATTCTTTATTGGGTTTCTACCTTAATTTACTCTTTTAATTAAGTACTTGGAGTATTGTCACATGCTTGACTCACAAACAACGTTATTCTTAAGCACAAGAACTAGGTCGTCACGGGTAGCCCAATAACCGGTAAGACCGGGTCGAATCCACAAGGACTATGGGCTTAAGTGAAATTTTTATTCAAAGATGCATTTAAATTCATGGAAAGTGAAATCAAAAATTGGGTTTGGAAGGAATTACTTAAACTAATGATGAAAAATTACTTGGACTGAAAATTTAAATTGGACTTATGAAATAACTTAATGATTAAAACTAATTCGATTGAATTTAATGACAATTGACAAAAGAGGGTAATCAACCATCGGACTTGTACCGGATTCTACACCACCCTCTATCTCTCTTTATTACTCAAGAAATGCCTCGCTAACATCGAGGTTTATTATCGGAAAATATCTTTGTTAAACCAATGATTCAAACACAAGTTGTGTCTTACTAACATCGAGAATCACAACTCGGAGGATTTTATCGTGAAAATTATTTTGAATGCGGTGAGAGATAGTGTATGATATAGATCCGATACTCCTCTGACGGTTGAACCCCTAAAAATTTAGCTACTCATGACAAAGCACAAATTATTAAAATGAGAAGAGTTTTTTTTAACAAATTCCATAACAAAATAAAAATTGCAATTGAATTGAAAGATAACTTGAGTTCTAGGAAAACAAAGCAATAATAAATTTGAAGGAACAAGAATTGATGACAAAACAAAAGTAAATTATTAAAATTAACCTTAGAGAATTCTCAAAACAATCCAAAGAATAACACAAACAATGTACGAACTATGGCTGATGAATCGGATCGGTTGATTGTGTTTGTTGCGGCTATCACACGCTCCAGATCCAGTCCTCCTCTCTGGTTCAGTCGAACCCTAACAATGGCTGCCCCCAAGTCAAAGTTAAAAACTAAAACCTATTTTTCTCTAAGAGCAATCAATAACGAATAATGAGAGAGAGTCCCCATTATTTCCTTTCCCCTCTTATATATATATATATATCTCCTTCATCTTTCCCATTCGAATTTTTCCCTTTTTCACAAAACTCTATCTTCTCGAATCTTTCCAAAACAAATCCATGTAAATCCGATGGATTCATATCGAAATGTTGTTACAATCAAAGGAGAATGATATCGAAATATAAACTGTTGTTATCCTCCACTTCATGTATTTCGATATGCCATTGATGGGCATATCGAAATGAGTCTTCAGTAGAATCCATCAGCAGCTTCCTCATTTCGATATGTCTTCTCAATAGGATATCGAAATGTTACATGGTTATTTTCCAATAGAGAGCTTTTGATTTCGATATACCTTGTGGGGTATATCAAAATACTCCAATATGACTTCAAAGCAGGTAGACCTCATTTCGATATATAAGACATGTGAGCACTTCTGGACCAGCCATCATATCGAAATGACAATTTGCATTTGTTTGCCTTTATCAAGTGCAACCTCGAGTGATCATCTAAGATGTGGATTATAACCCTGCGCTTCATCTCAATTGACAATAATACTATGCCAACAAGAGTTAGATGCATTTCATCATAAAAACAGGTTATAAGCTAAATATGATTCAAAGTTAAGGGGAATTTGGCACTCAAACTGTGCACTTTTAGGTGCACAACATCACACTTGTTGTGCTTTTCTCTATACTTCCAAGTCTTAATTCTTTACTATACTAGATCATCTTCGTATCTAGTATTGTTGGTTCTCTTATTCGTGCATATTGCACACACTTGTTGTTTGGTGACCTCTATACATTGGTCGGAGCACTCCGGAGCTGATTGTGAGTCGGGAATCAGTGTGGATCATTGTGGCATTTTAGAGGATAGCAGAAGGGGCTCGGGGAGCTTGAAGATTACAGGAGCTAGGTGGGCTTTGGGGTAAAAAGTTTGGTAACTCTTGTATCTTTCAAACCTTTGTTATTTCTAGTGAAACCGTAGATTAGGTCAAGTAGTTTTACGCTTAGGAATCGATTGATGCCTAAGTGATTTTCACTATATATCGTGTTGTTGTGCTGCTATTGTCTTTTCCTATTATCTCTTGCATTTTTGTGATTGTTTTATTTTATATATCATGGTCACAATTTGCATGTGTTTAAATTAATTAAGAAATTGAGCTTATCACATAAAAGAGAATCATTTTTATTACTACACATAATCCATCACTGATTTAATTTCAATTTATTAAAATACATTATTTGTTGAGATAATCAATTAAAAGGAAAATCTATTATATTTAATAAGAATTTTTAATTGGCCAACCTATTCACCCCCGTCTAGGTATTGACCCTGAGCTTCTGTATTTTTCACCTTCCCTAAAATCACCTTAGAACAATTCGAACAAAGGCATCAATTTCCCAAAATTTAACCTAAGACTATACTTAAACCACTTGTTTAACGATCTTTAGGGTTTGTTTAAAATCATTCTATGTTGTCCCTTTTGATCCCAAACAATTCCTAAATGAATTCTCACAATCACTTAGGCACATTAGGAAGTACCTTTAGACTTTTAGAAAATCTTTTCTTGTTTATAATTTCTTTTATGATGTTTAAGGATCTTAAGGTTTTATTAGTTTATCCTTAAATCCCATGGTTTTAACTCTTTAACAACCTTTAATCCAATTAGGATGTCTTAGAACCCACCTCAGGTAAAAAATCAACATTTTCCTAGACCGGTAGCCGAACAGGTATGATGGTCGGTGAGCCGTTTGAGTACTTCTCTGGATTTTTGGTTGGGCCAATTTTCTGCCAAAAATTTTCACAGACCGGTACAACCACCGGTGAGCCGGCCGGTATACCGGTCTCCCACCGGTTCAGGGTGTTCTTGGTGCAATGTGTTTTCTACCCAGAAACTATTATGGGAAAACTAAAAATATATATTCTAACCATCAATTTTTATTGCAAAAACCCTTATGCTTACAACCTCAAACTCATATTTTCTAAATCACTACTCAAACAACACTTAAACATAATTTGATTTCCTCTTTTAAGGAGAAAAAATCTACAAGTTACTTACAAAAACTATTTTTAAGAATCAACCTGAAGGAGTTTAATTCATTTACTACTTAGAGTTTAAATCAAATAAAGAACTTACCAATTTGTAATTTAACAACATTGGATGAATCTTCTTCAAGGCTTGAGAAAAACCCCTATCTCTCATTTCCTAACTTTCTCTTCAAAAAAATCTCTCGTAGCTTTCCTAGGGGGTAAGAAATGGGGATACAAGAGAAGTCTTTCCCATTTTAGGAATATTTGTTAAATGATTCCATGGTACCGACTTATCATATTATCTTATTTTACTTGCATCTTTATCCTATGTACTAGCCTACACCTTCATTATGGTGCACCCTAAGCCAACATTCCATTAATCACCTTTTTGTCTCCTAAGAATACATTCCAACACTTAAACCACCTTTTCTTTATTTTCTTTTTAATTCTAATTCCATACTTGTATTTTTTCCCTTTCTTAATTCCTTCCTTAAGAATTTAGTTAATTTCTCCACATAATATTATTTAGTTAATATAGACATGAATTTTTAAGCGGGTATTACAGTTTATGTACCGGCTACACCAGAGTTGAGACAGGGGATCTTGAGGGAGAATCATTCGGTGAGGTTTTCTATTCATCCAGAGGAGAAGAAGATGTATCAAAACGTGAAGAATCATTACTTGTGGATTGGGTTGAAGCAAGACGTACGAGAGCATATTGATGGATGTTTGAGTTACGGTAAGATTAAAGCTGATAGACAAAAGGCAACTAGACTTTGGGTTCCATTACCCATTACTAGATGGAAGTGGAAGCATTTCACTATGGACTTTGTTGTGGGATTGCATCGTTCTCCAAGAGGCAATGATTCTATATGGATTATTATGGACAGATTAACTAAGACATCACACTTCTTACCAATTTGATCTACCCACAGCATGGACTAGTTGGCAAAGGTATACGTACGATGTCACGATCCGTCCCGGATTAATAGGAAAATATGGAAATCCGGCTACGGATCGCGACACATCAAAACTAACAAAGGGGATATTTACCCTTATTTTTTAAAACACCATAATTAATTTTTTTTCTTTCCTTTTGATAAAGTACGCAGCGGAAAATAAATGATACTAGCATAAAACTCCAAACCACCAACGGTACCAAGTGTGACACTATAAAAAAATAATGACCCAGAACAAGGTCCCAAAGTAAAAGTAATAGTCTACTGCAAGAAAACTGTCACGACCTGGATTTTAAAATCCATTTTTAATTCAATCCTTCTTTTCCTAAATCGATTAAATGATCTATCGTCCCGTTGGTGACATATTGGAAGGCCGTGGGAGAGCCTTAAAAGGGTATTTTATCGTGTGAGATGTTCGAGAAGCGTTGGAGGTTGTACCGGGACGAGTCAGGGCCCTTTCGGGCACTTAACAGACGTTTGCTAGGCTAGTCGTACGGACCATGCCTTCAGTTCGTCCAGACGAGCCTGGCAGAAAGGAACTTTTTGGTTCAGGCATGTTTCGTCCGGACCACAAGTTTCGTCCAGAACAAGCTCCTTGGTCGTCCGGACGAAGGTGGCAGGGAAGATGTTGCCTCGAAGTAGGTGGTGTCGTCCGGACCACGGTGACTTTCGTCCGAACCAGGGGTCGTCGTCCGGACGATGCTTGGCTTTCGTCCGGACGAATGTCGGCAGATTTGCGAGAAAACCCTTTTCATTAAGGGCATTTCTGTCTTTTTGGCACCGGGGTTATTTAAGGGTTGCTTATTTCGGTTTTTCTCAAAACCCTTCTTCTTCCTCCAACCCAAAATGCTCTCTCCTCTCTCCTTGTCTCCATTGGAGACTCCATTGTTGCTCAAGCTTGGAGCTTGAGTTCGAAGGCTCAAATGTGCCCGGATCAAGAAGTGCAAAGAAGAAACATTGCTCCTAGCGGCCGAATCTACGCATGAGGCACCATAGTTTCTTCATCCCTCGAAGTTTTGAAGTTAGGGTTTTTATGAAGGAGCTCGGATGGAGTTTTATCAAGAAGGAAGGTTGCTCCCCTTGAAGAGAGCTTTCCGGTAACCTAGATATCGATAAGTCAATATTTGGTAGTGCGTTTCTCATATTGGTCCTTTGGAGACTTGTATTCTCATCGTCGCGATCCTTCCTTTGATGTGCATAGATCCGTTGGTGTAATGGAGATTTTCCGGCAATTGCTCCGGTAAACTTTTCCGGTGACTCTCCGGTGGGTAACTTCTAAATCCTACCTTGTATGCATTGTCATGCTTTATTCCATTCCATGTTTCAATTATTGATTTGTTGGGCATAGTTGAGTTGCCCTTATATTCAATTCAATTCAATTGTTGTATGTCGGGTAGACGGGTATCGTGGAATTGTCATCTGATGTATTTCGGTCATTCGTGAATCAATGTGTCAAACCAACCCCTTGGAGCAAGTCTAGGCACCTTGGAAATCTTAGGCGCCATGTGTTTGTTAAAATGTCTAAACAAAATGGAGTTGTGTAAGTAGGGGTGAAATTGTGTTGAGTTATGTCTTGAGGTATAGAGAGACTTGTGAGATTTAAATTTGGGGGCGTTGTGTTGAAATGAACTAAACTTGGAATTATGGTGAAGTGTAATGTGATTTGAGCACTTAATGAACAATCAATGTGAATTGGGATTTTGTAGATAATGGAATGGGTTACATGGCAAAATGGGGTGTTACTTGTGATGCTTGAGGAAATATGATATGATTGAGATTACTCGTGGATACTTAGATGGTTTGAGTGGTAAGAAGGGAATGGTTATTGTGTGTCGACTTGGGATGAGGATAATAAAATACAGAACTTGTGGAATGCAACGTGGTGTCTCACTTCGGTACGGTTATAGTTGTCATTACGGTGGTCTTGTGGTTTGGGTGACTTTCCTTGGTAAGGGCGTGGGAACTTTCGGGAACTTGATCTAGCCTTGGGCTTGCTTTATCGGAATAATGGTAATAATGTTGGTTTCACCCAAACATGACACGAATGAAATGGACGTAATGCACAACCAATACGGGGATGGATCCTACGAGGACCACCCTTGGACAATCCCAAAATCTTACACTCGAACATAATCAAGTGGAACATTGATACATGACTTTGCTGGCATACGAGGGTCCATCTCGGGTATGGGAGGTCTTTGCCCCAACCCTTATACTTTTTGACATGCCTTTGGGAAACTCACTAGACTGGGAGGTTACATGCCCCAGGGTGCTGATTCGAGATGGGATCCATCTGGGTTAGGAGGGTTTTCCCTATCCCGTGGTATTGCCTATTAAACTACTTTGATATGACGAACGATGTGACAATGCGGCTTACTAGCTTTGGCTAGGACTTTTCCGATAGAGTTACTTTGATATGGATACGGGAATGGACTTATGATGGGATTCCCGGGATGGTCGCGCCATCCACGACATTGTGCACAATGGGGGTAACTGGAGCCCTCCCGACGTTACTTGGGGAAAGCTAGGTAGGAATTGGGTTAGTTAGTCGGCCAACTACTACCCTCTTCCCTCTATCGAGGTTATTTGACAACTTGGAACGGACTTATGATGGGGTTCCAAGGGACACTTGCGATGCGAAGGAACAATATACGGAGTGGACTTATGATGGGACTCCAACACATATCTATTGATGAAATGAACGTAAAGACTTGGAATGGACTTAAGACGAGATTCCAAAGAACTTAACTTATATCATTCAAGAAACGAATGCCTTGTAATTCCAATATCCTTCAGAGATAAATTAACACCAAATCCATAATATCTGTATTTATCAGGGGAAACGAATTGGATAAGGTAGTAGGGTTTCACAGTGTTCGATGGATTGTGCGTGATGATGACTTTTGGGTGATGGTTGTAGTAGCATGGTCTCTTCGGGATTATGTTTAGGATTGGGTTACATATCGGTGTCTGTCAATTGATGAGGTTCTCAGTCACTCCTGTAGTGCGTGCGTGTGTTCACTTCACTGTTGGCTTTACGGTTACTTGGGTTTACACTTAGGGTTGCACGATCTCGTGCATGCCTTGTAGTCTGTAGTTGTTACCGTCACTGAGCCGTGGTTTGCTCAGACCCTCTTTCTTTTCCTTTTTCTAGTCTGTGTTGCAGAATTAGCTAGCCTTGGAGTGGAGTCAGCTGCTGGGTTTTCTTGAGTTAGGCAGGGCAGTTCTAGCTGCAGCTTGCACCTTTCTTCTCAGCTTCAGCTGAACTTGGTTCAGTACCTTTGCTGTGGGTTGTACCTTTCCTCTTGTAATGTAGTTTCAGTTTCTGTTCAGTTGTACATATACTTGACTTTTCTGTACTTCAATTGTAGTCGGTTTCGGCATTGTACTTCGCTTCCGCTTTACACTTCATATTCTATCATGTATGTAATGAGAATTCAACTGAATGTATCTGAATGGCAAGTAGTGATCTCTTTTGCATTTATTTAAATTGCTTTCAAAAAAATGGTTTGAAAATCCGGGTGCGTGACAAAAACTATAAAGTCTGAATCATCAAAAGATCTCACAATCCTCACCCTACAACTGGAAGAGAAAAGAAGAACTGAAAGATTGGGAAAATATGACTCCTGTTGGAAAGAGTCCTAAAAACTAGCAATGAACCCGCTAAACCTCCTTACCTGGATAAAATGCCACAACACAAAGAAGGCAACAATATCTAGGAGTGTCATATTTACAATCCTTATAGAAAAAGTGATTAACATAATACATCAACAAAAACAAGTAACGAAGGGGTTGTGCCTCTCCCCATATGTAGTCCAAAACAGCAAAGTAACGAAGGGATTGTGTCTCTCCCCTAAAGTAGTCCACAACAGTAAAGTAAGTATGCTAATGCATATGAATGCCATGAAATGCATCGTTAAGGTTTTGGAAGCTTCCACCATCATCACGAACAATAATACTAGGGAGGCCACATCAACTCCACTAGCTAAGGGCGAACAATCAAGCCCAAGTATTCCATCAATGGCAGACCCAACAAATTGTGACAACATTTCCAAGCATCTACTGTTTCTCAATGCCGTATCCGGAACACAAAATATCATCCCCACGAAGCGGCATCTACCGTCTTAGGGCTGCATTGCTAAGCATCTACTGCCCCCTAAGCCCGTTGTCGAGGATAATCCTCAATAAATGGCACCTATCGTCTTAGGGCTGCATTGCTAAGCATCTACTGCCCCCTAAGCCCGTTTCCGAGGATTTCACCAATCGTCATCATATGGTGATATAGGACCATGCATGGATGCACCACCACACAGAAGAACACCAATCCATGACATGCGTCATGCTTGCACATTTTAAAAGTAAACAAGTAGTAGCATCATTACATCAACATCTTTGAACTAAGTGCGAAGCATGCGAATATACATCAATTGAAGCAATAATTATCATTAATCTAATCATATAATTCCAGCCATCATGTGCTCATGTATTTGCAGTTACACCAACAACAATCGGAACATGCTAACACATATTACAAATCAGGAATTTGATCAATCATTCTCTTTAACTAAGGTGAAGCATGTGAAGTTATATCAGCTGAAAATATCAACTATCACAAGTCTAAAACATGTATTTTTCATCCATCATGTGAATGATTAAATAGATTATACCAAGTCTCAAATCTATCAACAACAAGGCATACAAAGCACGTATCGTCAAACAGGGATTTAATCCAATCATTCGTCATCATCTAGCATGTAATATGAAAATCAACGATTCTATAAAGGAAAGAAATCTACACACTCACCAATAGTATGCAAGCGCAGCAACAAATCTAACGAGTCGTCTTAGAGGATTTCGGCTGGTCTCCTGTTAAACATTTAAGAGAATATAAGAATTTTCCCTTAATAATTATTTTTTGATAAATTCTTAAATATTACACACTGATTAATTTAACCTCTGCAACTTCTGGAATTATCTTAAAATATATTTAAGGTCGTTATAAAAATAATTATTTCGTAAAAATATGTTTTCCCCAAAAATTGGTCTAACCGGTAGGCAACCGGTATACCACCGGCATACTGCCCGGCATGCCGTTTAATGCATTTTTCGTTTATACGGTGTTGATATCAAAATTTTGGCTCACCCCCCACAAGTTCAGAAATCAGCAAAACCGTCTTTTTCAGTATCCGAATGCATCTCTGGAATGTTCAGACTCGCCGCGAATAGCACCGACGATACCCAAAAAATGCAGTAACAGTGAACGAGCAGCGATGAAGTGTTGAGGAACATTTACATGTCTCAGAATTTAAAATCGACACACCAATCCATAAAATTTCCGACGGACAGCACTGAAACCGCATCAGAAAAAGGCAGAATATCCGGAAACGAGATAAATTATGCATCCACAGTCAGAATGTTATTGTCAGATGGAATATTGGCAGTACGTCATTTATCGTGAAGCAGGTATAAAAATTAAATCCGTCCGATTCAGATCCGGGATTTAATTAAGGATGAACGTCAGTCCGGTCGCTTTTTCGCGCAGCTGACCAACAGCCTCGGAAATCAGTGAACAGATTTTGTACGGACCTTATCTTCAAAATCTGGTATTCCTAATGGAGCAGATTTTTCGGGAGCCGATCAGTCCAGAAGGTGCACCTACCGCTTCTCACTTTATTTTCGGCATCAGCATCCGATCGCCGAGAATCCCCGTGATCGAGCAAAATCTCCCACAAGCATCCGAATTTCCGTTTCTGAATGGAAAGTCGAAGACGTTCTAATTATAAAGAGGACAGTGTGAAAACTAAATTCGTCTGATCCATATTCGGGATTTAAGTTAGGGCAGACGACAATCCGTTCAGTTCTTCGTGCAGCTGGCCAGCAGCCTCGGAAATCAGTGAACGAATTTTGCACGGATTTTATCTTCAAAATCTGGCATTCCCAGTGGAGCAGATGTTTCGGGAGCCGAGTAGTCCAGAAGGTGCAGCCCGTACTTTTTCTCTTTGTTCTTAGTAACGGAGCCGTATTTCAGAGTTTTTCCGGAAAGTGTCCGAATCAAGCCCGGGATATTTGCTATATTCGTGATCCAACACAGCGATCATGAATATCAAATTTAAAATGTTAAAGTCAGAGTTTTCCGAGGGGATGACAAAGCGTAAACAGAAGCTTCGGACCAAGATCAGAACTTTGGGATACTTTTTCAATTTTAAATGTATTATATTTTAATTTTAATTAATTTTTCGAAGGAGATAAGCTCAACTCAGCCCTAGGAAGCTTCCTAAATATCTCTCATACACGTGTCAAGCCAGCCACGCGGCTGGGGAGATATTTCAACAATGTCGCAACTATAGTTGCGACATTTATGATTATATATAGGAACTCGGCTCAACAGCAATCCAGACCAGAATAACCCCTTTCAAGCTCAATTCAACCTCAGATACCAAAGCCTCCGAGCATTTTCATTCAAATTCCGTCCGAAAACTAGCCAAATCTCTGTTTATTTTTTACACGGTAAATTGTCGTTTTGTCTCGGTTATTCTTCGGAGACTCTTGGTAGTCTTCTAAATCTATAGTTTGCCATTAGTCGATCGGCCTCGTCTGACACTATGCCTTACTATATTTTGAAGAAGTTATCTTTAGAAGTTGTCTCCCGAAATTGTACAGATATAGCAATACAATTTGCTTTTATTTGTTAAATACTTTTCTTTTATCGCTTTCAAAACCCATATCTGTTTAAAAAATTCGTCATTTTATGTCTTTCTCCTCGTTAGAATTCGACACATGCTTGGCTCTGCCGGCTCCGCTGTCGCGTACGAGAAGAACATAAAGACGTTTTCACCCTAAAATATCATATCAATTGTTGCCGTCTAGCTTGGAATATATCCAGCTCGGTTATATATGATATCTTATCACTTGTTGCCGTCTAGCTCGGAATATATCCAGCTCGGTTATATATATACTTGTCGTCTAGCTCGGACTATATCCAGCTCGGTTATATATATAATATCCTATACCCGTGTCTATACATACATATTACAGCATAATCATTCTATCTCTCTTCAGCGATTAACTTTCGCTTTCCCCTAAAACACTTTCAAACAAAATTAAAATCATGTATCCGTTGTCTGAAGTGAAAGCTTGCAGTAGCTGTCAGAAATGGATCGAAGGAATTCCTTGTGACTCGGATCATTTCCGAAGCACTCGATAACCAGGAGGATTTTTTCCACACTTAAAAAGACAGGGAAAATAAATATACCCTCCCCGATTTTCAAAACCCAGTCGAAGCTCTGTCCGATTGCTAAAAACGATCCTTCTTCCAAAGCCCGGTTAAAACATATTCCGGCAAATTTTCACAGAAAACATTTTTCCGGTCGAAGTTCTGTCCGACTGAAAAATACCAAAACACTTTAAAAATAAAACCAAATTCCTCGATCCGATGTCCAAAGTGAAAGCTTGCAGTAGCTGTCGAAATCGGATCACTGGA
>NMUG010003643.1:0-14585 GCA_002855965.1 Monotropa hypopitys
AATGTGATTTTAAGGTGGTTGACCCTAGATTATGATAGAGAATTTGATTACGAATCCAACGAGACTTGAATCGTCTCAATTGGAGGTCAGGCGAAAAAGTTATCGATATTTCAAGTTTTCTTTTAATTTTTCTTAAGGCCGACCGGTACACGCATTTTGGTCGACCGGTCGGGATAGATCAGTAAGCGTTTAATTAGGCCGCGACCGGTACACGCAATTCGGTCGACCGGTCGTCGAATTTCAGAGAGTTGTCCGGGTAGCCACGACCGGTACACGTGATTTAGTCGACCGGTCGCGAAGGCCAAAAATCGTATTGAATTGATTCTTTAAGGGTATTATTGTAAATTCAAGTGTAGGGGTATATATACCAAAGGGAGTCCGATTTTTGTATCATCTTCTTCATTATTCTGAACCCTAGCCACCCTCTACTCTCTCTCTCTCTACATCCCTTGCATATTTTATCCCACTTCTCTTTAAGATTTGAAGACCTTCCAAGAGGATTTTGAAGAAATCCCGAGAACAAACGTCGTTCTAAGCGTCTCAAGCTATCCGGGAAGCACCATAGTTCGGCCATCCTTCGAGTTTCAAATTTTCGAAATTTTTGGAAAAGCTTCTTGAGGTCGGAAATGTTTATTATTTAGTGTGTTCTTGATTGTGCATCTCCCTAATCCCTTGTGTGAGCTTTAATTTTATTTAATTTCATGTCTAGGTGTACAATCACGAAATTGACCTAGAGTTTGGTGTTGAATCATGAAATTGGTTGAGGGTTTATGAATCTCTAGTGTTTAATTGCAATTCCATGAAGTCAATTTCATGTTTGAGTATTTTGGGTAAAAACCCCAAATTTGGGAAAAACCCTAAATTTCATAAATTAGGGCTTTTAGCAAATTGATGATCTTGTGATAGAATTGGATGCGTATTCTTGTAATTTAGCATAATTCATGTCAAATTGATATATTAGACATATTGATCATGTGTGGAAAATCATGAGATAGTATGTGGGGTTCGATATTGTGTCAATGAGTCATGCATGGATTAAATTGGAACACATGGTATTGGTATAAAATTTACTAGCATTGGCTAGGAGTGATAACATGCTGAACTCAATGAACATGACACTATGACGTACACGATTGATACAAATTGACTAGTGTTGCATACCCGACATTCACACACTCGTTCACGCCGGTCTTGAGCATGCTAGGTGATAGATATTTCCTACTTTGGCGTGATACACCCTTATTTTTCTCCACAGGTTGTGATCCCTCTCTTGGATGCTTGGATACTTGAGGCATTAGAAAAAGATTTGAAAAGAAGTCTCCTTTCTTATTTTTGTTTTAAATGGAGGCTCATGGAGCTTGTGGTGACCGGACCCATGGCCTAGGAGGCAACCCCCTGTACTTCAAGTAGTATCCAGACCAAAGGGCCCGCATTCAATATAAAACACGCTGTAAAACCAATCGTAAGGGCATCGGCCACAAGGGCTGTCCGGACCGACGGTCGTTCGCCATTGACGGCCGGCACCAGCCGGACAGCCCACTCTTCGGCGATACTTCTTGTCGCCTTGCGACGCACTACCAAGCGGACCGGACACCCGTAGGGTCACCTTCCTGTCACTATCGTGGAGCATCCACTTGGATACTCCGTACGTACGACCTAACCCGACCCATTAACCGTCCAAGTCCATTAAAAGGCCCTCGACGTACAACCCACTCAATATTCTTGAGCCCCAAGCCAACATTCCCCTATAAATACCCTACATGGGTACTGTTCACGGGATGGATCAACAGAGATCTGGGTCCCCGACCGCTACCGTCCGGCCTCCTCCGTTTTACGCTTTACTTCTTATCCAAACAGTTCTAACTTAAGCATCGGAGGCCCCGTTGGTTAAACCCCACTGGCGGGCACTCACCCTTGTCTTGCAGGAGCCAGCCAGGAGAATTCCCCTTTGCTTGTTTGCAGGGACCACGCAAGCACCTGGCAAAGCCGACTCCCAGCACCCAAAGGCTCAGCCGTCTCAGAGGACCCTCCGGCAGATACTGGTCACCACAATTGGCGTTCACGGTGGGACCTTAGCACCAGTATCAGTGGAAATCAGTTGGCTGCCCTTCTCTCTGGCTACCCTCATGGAAGACAATAACACTACGCCGGTGGCCCAGGACCCCACTTTACCAATCGGTACGGCCCCGCCTCCCCCGCAGCATGTTTCCATGGGGCTTTTCTCTTCCCCGACCGGCCTCACGCCAGAGTTAGGATCGGCCTACGCTGCGGCCGTGGACCGGATACTGAAAGAAAGAGACGCAGAGATCGCTAAGCTTCGGGAACAGGTGGCCCGGGCCACCAACGTCGCCGACTCCGACTCATGATCCTCAGGACAGCGGCAGAGGAGGTGCAAATCAAGGGAAAACAGGGAGCGCAAAGGAAAAGGAGTGGCCAAAGGACAAGAGCGACCGGCGAACCACTCGGACGACAACGACAGGCATCCAAAGCGTCATGATTCTGTCCCTCTTTACATTTACGAAGGGGGAGAATTTGTTGAGGTCCACGCGCAAGACTTCTGGACGGAAACAGAGGACTCCGGTCAGCAAAGGGAGAAGCGACATCGCGACCGGGAAAAAAGGCACAGTCACCACTCTCCGGTTTCTGACGACAACCAAAGGGAGCATCGGCGCCACCGAAGGGACCACCATGTCGAGTACCCCTCCGGGCAGGCCCTTCAAGCTGTCGATGCTCGCCTGGAGCAGCTCAGTCTCTCCCCCTTCTCCCGAACCATCGACTCGGCCGTCCTCCCTCCTGGTTTCAGCTTGCCCAAATTTACTAGGTATGACCCAAAGACCGATGCCTACACCCACCTCATCTACTACCAACAAATCATGGCGCTATACTCCTCAAGCGACGCCGTCCTGTGCAAGGTCTTCCCTACAAGTCTTGGCACCCTGGGCTCCCTCTGGTTCAACAAGCTCCCCTCCTGGTCAATCAAGAGCTTCAGAGATATGGAGAGGACCTTCCTTGCCCGCTTTGTCACAAGCGGCAAGCAGAAAAAAGAGGTCGACTCTCTGATCAGCCTCCGGAAGAGACCGGATGAGACTCTCCGGCAATATGCCGACTGATACTGGGAGCTCTACAACGACATCCAGAACTGTGAACAGGGAGTCGCCACATCCTCCTTCAAGCTGGGCCTAGAGTCCGAAAGCCCCATGCTCCGGGAGCTCATGCTCCACCCTCCGGAAAACATGGATGATCTGATGCAGATGATCGACAAATTTTGCCAATTGGAGGACTTATTGGCCGAACGCGCCTCTATCCAACCCCCACAGGCTCGTCCTGCCCCCGCTCAGCACAACCGGAGGCAGGTCAACATGGTGAAAACAGGGGATAGGAAGGCTCCTAAACCGGAGGACTATGTGGCGGAGACCATGGTTTTTAAAGAACCAATCTACATTGTCCTCCGGCAGATCAGGGATGAACCATTCTTCAGGGAGCCAGATCACAAGCTGGGAGAAAGGCATCCCAACGGTAAGGCCTACTGCTCCTATCACCGGGAAAGGGGACACTTCACAACATCCTGTCTCCCCTTCAAAGCCTATCTGGAGCATCTGGTCTGACAGGGTCATCTAGAAAAATGGATCGACCGGTGCAGGACACCGGACGCCAGACCCAATGCATGCCAGGCAAACCAGGGTGAAGAGCTTGTCCCCATGATCCCCTGATCCGGCGAAAGCTGAACGGATCCCCTCGTATTGTATTACGTTCTTTTATTGCTATCCAATGAAATGCTCTGTTTGTATTTCCTTCTTTGTGTTCTTCATTGCTTCTCAGGACATAACACCGTGGCTCCGGCAAGCGCACGCTTTGACGTGGTTATAACCTGCTGGCCACCCTATGGCTCTGAATTGTCTATCCATCACCGAAGACCGACCGACTAGCTTTGCCGGGTCCCTGCAATGAAGACTGTGGCTCCGGATTATGATGTCCGTCCACCCTATGGCTCTGGGCAATTCATCCATCACCATGGCTCCGGATTATGATGTCCGTCCATCACCGTGTCTCCGGATTATGATGTCCGTCCACCACCATGGCTCTGAATTGTCTATCCATCACCGAAGACCGACCGACTGGCATTGCCAGGTCGCTGCAATGAAGAACGTGGCTCCGTATTATGATGTCCGTCCACCCTATGGCTCTGCGCAATTCATCCATCACCATGGCTCCGGATTATGATGTTCGTCCATCACCGTGGCTCCGGATTATGATGTCCGTCCACCACCATGGCTCTGAATTGTCTATCCATCACCATGGCTCTGGATTATGATGTTCGTCCATCACCGTGGCTCCGGATTATGATGTCCGTCCACCACCATGGCTCTGAATTGTCTATCCATCACCGAGGACCGACCAACTGGCTTTGTCGGGTCGCTGAAATAAAAACTGTGGCTCCGGATTATGATGTCCGTCCACCGCAATGGCTCTGGACAATTCATCACTATTGCTCCGGATTATGATGTCCGTCCACCGCAATGGCTCTGGACAATTCATTTCACTATGGTTCCGGATTATGATGACTGTCCATCATCATGGCTATCTTCCCATTTTTATCTGGACGCCTCCCCTCGATATGGGGCTATCTTGTGCAAACATCTAGAACCAGTCCGGACAAAGTCTCTAATGTCCTGACCGAACAACCACATTTATCTGGAGCTTCTAACAGGCATCCGGCTATAAATCCGGACACCCATTTCCTTCAAGAACTCTTTGTATGGGAGGCCATGCGATCCGGATGCCCCTCACCCTTTATTGTGGGGACATCTTACGCACATGTCTGAAATCAATCCGGACGGCTATACGTCGCGGAACCCTACTTTTATCCGGACAATTACCCTAAATCTGGGTCTCTTATATGCCCCCGGTGGAATGCCGGGCCGTATCTCTTATTTGGGGATCTTGTGAGGAACCAGCAGCATCCCGGAGCCATTCCCCTCTCTATAAGGCTATCGATTATCCGACCAATCTGTCGGCAATCAACTGTTATCAGCATCTAAATCCAGCTTCTGAAACCGTTATTCTCATACGAGCCGACAGAAACGATATAACAATGATAAACATTTTCCCATAAATTATGGTACAAATACAAACTGTACACAGGAAAAAATGAAGACAGCAGCGTTATAGTTATGCCGAACAAGTGATCTCTGGCGGAACAGCAGGAGCATCCTCCGGCGGAACAGCAGGAGCATCCTCTGGCGGAACAGCAGGAACACCCTCCAGCATATCGGCAGTGGCAGTCTCTGGTATGCCTTCGGAGGCTCCCACCGGCAATTCCGCGCCTAACCTCTCCGGAACTTCAACAACCGAATGCTCTGGAACGATTACCGGGATGGTCGACGGAGGGGTAGTCGGATGATAATCATCCGGAAACTTCAGGGGAGGAACTGCACGATTAGGCACATTCACGTTCAGCCGAAGTGACGAGTCGGCAGTAACCGCAGCGGTATCCAGTGCCATCTGCCAGGCTTCGTGGAAGGCCATGCTACGGCCTCCCCTGAAGCCGATCTCATGGGCCTTCGTGCACATTTCCTCTATCTCTCCACTATAAAACTCCCTAGAAGCTCTGAGACCCTCAACGTACGCACTCCTGTCAGCGTCGGCCACTGCCTTCCTCAAATCCTCCTAGCTGATTCCCCCAGCCGGAGGGGCACTACTCGGACCAGCAACAACCTTCTGCTTCCACCGGTCCCTACTCGCCGTCATCTCTTCCAGCTGCTGGCGAAAGTAGTCTCTTTCAGCTTCCACCTCCTTCAGCTTGACCCCCATCTCTCTCGCCTGCCGGAAAAACTTGTATGTTGACCGGAGCACTTTTTGACTAGCCCTATACAACCCTGAGAGGCTCTGGCAGGCCTGCGTTTTTTTACAAAAAGCAATCAGAACAAGGGGTTATCAACCAGGCTCCGGCAGAGGAAGAAATAAGAGTACCTTTATAAGACTTGATCCGGCGTAATCGTACATTTCCTCAATTGAGTTGGGCATAGCATTCATATCAACTAGAAGCTGCAATGCCCGGAGCAAGGGATATGAGACCTTCGGGTCAACCGTCACTCCGTCCGTTAAAAGGACAGCTCTCCCATCATGCTTCCTGAAATTAGGAGCCCATGGCTCAGGAGGCCTTGAGACGAATGTCCATCGCGACGGCCGGAGAGTAAATATTGTGTCCTCCGGAGGCCCTTCCTCATAAGGCTCCTCTTTCACGAGATGTTGGCATCCGGCGAGAACATCCCTCAGCGCGTCGGCTGCCCTAACCTGCTCAGGAATACCCTCAGCAGCCGTCTCTGGCGGGTTCGGCAATGATCCACCCGGAACTTCAGCCTGCTCGAAGTATTCAAAGACAGTCATACGCCTCCGGGCAGGGGCTGGTACATCCGGATGCTCCCCCACTTTCCTCTTCCCTCTTGCTTTCCGGTCCTCAAGAAAGCTGTTATACGTCGGCCCTCAGATGCTTCGATATGGCCGACACATCAGGCCTCCCTTCTTTGATCGGAATGGGGTGCTGATGATCCTCGTTCGGGCGAAAGCTGTATTCACCGAAAATCTGGAGGTGAATGTTTCCCAACTTCTCTGAGTCCGGCAACCTCATGAAAACGTCACCGTAGGGTTTCTGTGGAGTAAAGAAATACCGACCGGAGGAACGGTTGTGGGACAATGAGAACAGTCCCATAAGATCCGGCAGAAGGAATTCAAGGTCATGCCTATTACACAGGACCCGAATGCAACTTATGGTCCAATAGTAATTCACCGATAGCTGGTTTGGCGCCAGTTGAAATGCATGCAAAAATGCCCGGATGAAAGGAGACAGTGGGAACTTCAGCTAGCCTTCAGTCACAGCCATTAAGGGCACAGTAATGTGATTCTCCGAATATGTGACCAACGACCGCACCTCCGCACAGGTCACCGTGTCCGGAATATCATACCGACGGAGGAACTCCTCAAATTTAGTACCCCCCCCCCTCGAAAGAAGCTAAGGTAGGGGCAAGACTCATCACGGGTTCTCCTTCGCGACCCTCTCAACACGCCGGCCGAACGACCTCCCAGGGCCACATATGTGGGTTCGGCCATATCAGAAAAGTGTCGGACAATATTGCTCCGACTATCTGCCGGAGGCTGCCTCGAAGATGATGCTTCCAGTGCTATATCTCTGGCCGGCGACGACTCTTTGAGCTGGCTTCGGGAGTAAGATCTGTGGGAGTTGGCCGGAATAAAGGGTCAGATTCCGAATGCGACGATGTGGAGGATAATTCAACTACCTGATCCATAATGAGCTCAATGGCCGAAGGATCCGCAGCTCTCCGAAGGCTTCTTGCACACAGAACAGAACACTGAAGGCCGTGTTAAACAGGCCTATTTATAGGTTCCCTCCAGGTACGGGACAGCTGTAAACATTAATAAATTCTGCACGCATACCGAGGCGTTCAGTTTGACCCACGAATTGGGGCACGACACGTGGCGACCTCTGACATCCGTGTCAAGACACTGCTCTGACACCCATCAGGTGACGTCATTGATGACGCCGAAAGTGTCAAAACAACCTGCCCCCCCGGGGCATGGCGGCCGGTAAACCCATTTCAATCTTTTCCAAGAATTTGGAAAAGATTGAGGGGCTATTGTGGTGACCGGACCCATGGCCTAGGAGGCAACCCCCTGTGCTTCAAGTAGTATCCGGACCAAAGGGCCCGCATTCAATATAAAACACGCTGTAAAACCAATCGTAAGGGCATCGGCCACAAGGTATGTCCGGACCGACGGTCGTTCGCCATTGACGGCCGGCACCAGCCGGACAGCCCACTCTTCGGCGATACTTCTCGTCGCCTTGCGACGCACTACCGAGCGGACCGGACACCCGGAGGGTCACCTTCCTATTACTATCGTGGAGCATCCACCCGGATGCTCCGTCCGTACGACCTAACCCGA
Organism: Monotropa hypopitys; assembly: GCA_002855965.1. Classification (NCBI taxonomy): domain Eukaryota; kingdom Viridiplantae; phylum Streptophyta; class Magnoliopsida; order Ericales; family Ericaceae; genus Monotropa; species Monotropa hypopitys. The sequence goes on from NMUG010003643.1 coordinate 7,960, forward strand.
CCCATTAACCGTCTAGGCCCATCAAAAGGCCCTCGACGTACAACCCATTCAATATTCTTGAGCCCCAAGCCAACATTCCCCTATAAATACCCTACATGGGTACTATTCACGGGATGGATCAACAGAGATCTGGGTCCCCGATCGCTACCGTCCGGCCTCCTCCGTTTTACGCTTTACTTCTTATCCAAACAGTTCTAACTTAAGCATCGGAGGCCCCGTTGGTTAAACCCCACCAGCGGGCACTCACCCTTGTCTTGCAGGAGCCATCCAGGAGGATTCCCCTTTGCTTGTTTGCAGGGACCACGCAAGCACCCGGCAAAGCCGACTCCCAGCACCCGAAGGCTCAGCCATCTCAGAGGACCCTCTGGCAGATACTGGTCACCACAGAGCTTGTAATAGAGTAGGGAAATTTGTAACGTATTGAACTTGTACTTCTTTCTCTCTCCCTAACTCTATGGTTTGGTTGTATCATTTAATTTAAACTCATGTCTGGATTTTCATATTGTAAGTGACTGGGATGAATGGTACTTAGATGTTTATTAATGAAGTAATGATCCATTATTGCTCACTATTTTAAATGATTTCAGAAAATGGTTTGAAAATCAGGGGCGTGACAACTTGGTATCAGAGCTTTCGGTTTCGAAAACTTAGGCCTTTGGGGAGACTCCTAGTTTCTATGGGTTGCATTGAGCATTGTTGTATCGTCTAGCATGTGTTGTGAATATGTAATGCATACATTGGCATGATCCATAGGCTTTTGTGAGTTGTTGAGAAAACATATGCATTGTTCCTTTCCTTGGGTGTAGCCCTGTTGTTTGATTCCATTGGTTATGAAAATCCATTGTTGATATTGTCGAGTATCCTTCTCTTTGGTTGAGCCTTGCTTTGTCAATTGAGTTATCTGTTTGGGCCTTGTTTTGTGCTCTTTTTTCATCGAATTCGTGATCTTTTGTAGAAATGGCTTACCGTCGCGGTAGAAGAGCGGGTCGTGGTCGCCGGGGTGCGCACGCCCAAGATGCTCATAGTGAAAAGGTCAATGATAGGATGAGTGGATTGGAGGATGAAGCACCTCCTATCATTCCAGTTCCTGAGGGATTTGTGGCCCCTGGCCGGCCGCCATGGTCGAAGCTAGTCGCGGACTTGCTATTCCACGGGAGAATGTGGGAAATCGTACTATTAAGGCGTTGCGGGAATTCAGACGCATGGACCCTCCGAAGTTCAGCGGGGAAGGCGATCCCTTGGAACCGGATCATTGGTTGTTTGAGGTGAGAAAGGTGTTGGACACCCTAGAAATTGTGGAAGACAAGTTGCGGATCTCATTTGCTACATACCAGTTGACTGAAGAGGCTAGTCAGTGGTGGAGTTCGATTCTAGAGATGCGTCGTGCTAGCTTTCTTGCCGGTGGAGATGCTGATCCACAGGCTATCCTGGATCCTGTTTGTGGGATGACTTGGTCTGATTTTCAGGCTGTCTTTGAGGGACAGTATTTTCCGGAGAGTTTCAGAGAGAAGTTGCGTGATCAGTTTGAGCGATTGGAGCAGGGGATGATGACTATGTCCTAGTATGCCACGCGGTTTCAGATGTTGTCGAGATTTGCTACTGATTTGGTGAGCACTGAGGAGAGGAAGTGTAAACGTTTCGAGAAGAGTCTCCATCCTTTGGTTCAGCGGCTGGTGATGAGCCAGCGTATTTGGGTGTTTGCTGATATTCTCGACTGTGTGAGGGCGATCGAGCCGAAGAGGGATCAATCTAGAGAGGTGAAGGTTTGGGAGCCGCATCGACAAGTTTCCAATTCGAGTTCATCATCGGGAAGTTTTGGGAGAAAGTGTCAGAGAGAGTCGTCTCGCTTTTCTAGAGGTCAGAGGTCGCAGAGTGGTGCTGGTTCAACGAGGAGCCCAATTGTTTGTCACAGATGCCATCAGTCAGGGCATATGCGAGCAGATTATAGAGCCTCCACTTGTTTTAGGTGTGGCCAGGTGGGTTACATGGCTAGAGATTGTCCAGGGAGAGCCGATGATCACAGTCAGGCAGGTTCGGTGCAGCAGCCTCGGAGTGGGCATCAGCATCCTCATCAGTCAGGACCAGCAGCATCAGTACAGGCTTTGCGTGTTGGCGGAGTTGTGACGTCTGCCAGACCAGCGCAGCAGTTTCAGTAGAGGGGCGGTTACCACCAAGGCCCGACGATTCATGGAAGAGCCTTTGCCATCCTAGCAGCTTCGGTTCCTTCCACTTGTCACACTCCGGAAATTTTAATAAATTTCTATGCGCTTTAACAAATCGAAAATCTTAAATCGTATTTGAAATTTATCAATCCGATTCGTTCTTCAAATCAGAAATCTTTATTCATGGAAGTCGTAGATAATTTGATTATGATTCCAACGCAACTTGAATCGTCTCAATCGGAGTACGGACGAAGAAATTATGGCCAAAATACTCTCGAAAAAATCAATATTTCTGTTCAGTGAAAATAGGGCTTGCTCGACCGGTACACAAAATCCCTTAGACCTGTTGAGACATTTCAGAGAGCTATTTTAAGAAGCTCGACCGGTACACCACATTCCGTAGACCGGTCGGGATGCCCAGATTCTCTATTTTCAAGTTTATTGAAGGGTAAACTTGTCTTTTCGTGTGGGGTCTTATATATATTGCTTTGGCACGATTTTAGGACATTCTATGCCCATTTTTCTGCAGAACATACTCTCTCTACCGACCTATTATCTCCCTCTCCCTTCTCTCCTCCATAGCTCTCCATCCATGGAGATTTGGGGCTTCCGGACTTCTCTAACGACGACGGGGACATCGAGAGCTTCGCATTGACGGTATTAGTTCGCGTATATTCGGTAAGTCGTGTATTCTCTCAAACCCTATCTCTCAATTCCTTTCTCCTCCATTGTTGGCTAATGGTAGAACCTTGTAGGTGGCATTGAGGGATACGCGTTGACGGATTCGGTTCGTGTTGGACATTTTCCGGCGATTACTCTGGTGACCTCTCCGGTGAGTTTCTGGAGACACTCCAGTGGGTAACTATTAGCTCCTACATTGTGTGCGTGAGTGTGCGTATTTCCATTTCATGTTTCATCGTATTGATTGTTAATTTACCTTATGCGTAGTCGTATCATTCGTACTCGATTCATGGCGTTGGATGTGTAATCGCGATGTTGTCATTCGATTAATTGGTGTCGGACTAGCCTAGGGAAATTGTGTTGGTTTTGAAATGGTATAGAGGTGGAGAGTCTAACTTACGTATTGAGAAGTATCCCTTAAAATCGTATATGCGCCAAGTGTTTGATGAAATGCCCGAAAGGGTTTTGAGGTGGAATTTGGGTGCGTTGATAGGGTCAATTGTCGTGATGATTGCTTAGTGATATGTTCGACTTACTTGGGTCATTACGGTAGCTTGAGAGAGTGAATTGTGATGGAGTGGGGATTTTCCCCCTTATTGGTACTTGTGGCAAACGTTCTAGAGAATTGGTGTTGGTCTTGGAAATTCTTGTGTAAGTGAGTGTTGTGGCCTTCTTGGGTACTAGTGATATAGTGGTGTGATCGATATGACTTCCCTTGGTATAATGACGACATGAGGTTGGAAGTTGGGTTTGGACCCTACTCGTGAAAGGATTGTGGAATTATGGGAAGGTGGTAAATCGACTTACAAAGTAAAGTACCCAACAAATGCAATGAACATTCAATACGAGGGATGGATCCCACAAGGACCACCCTTGGGAATCAATCATCACTCACTTAAGATTTCACCAATGAAACAGTAAAGTATAATGTGTGGTTTTGACTTGGATGGTGTTGCCCGAGTCTTTGTTTCGTGTTGAGTGGGAGATACGCATTCCCTTTAAGTTGTGACTAGATATCATTGACGGGTGATGATCTAGGAATAAGATCCTTTGGCCATAAGTGGGAGATACGAGTTCCCAAGAAGTCTCAGAATATACTAGATACGCTGACAGGCGGGATCCTGGAACAAAGCTTAACACATGTGGTTTTCTCGCCCTTGTCTAGGGGAGGTCGGTGACTCGCTTGTTTAGGAGTTGACCATAATTTATTTGGTGACTCGCTTGTTTAGAAGTCAAATGGGAAAGAATATTGGAATAAAAATGATGACCTTGTGATGGTGACGCGACAGTACCTATTGGGTGAGCCAAGGTGGGAAATGATGAAATGTGTAACTCCAATATTCAATATCAACTACAATTATGTGAATCCTAAATATTACCAATGAATATGGGAATGATGGAAACGATGAGAGGACTTGACATTCGGTTCCTTGCGAGTGATTGTAGGTATAAGTCGTGTCTTGACCGTGGTTTGGGTTGAGGGTATGTGTGATTGAGTATCGAGGTTCGCGTGTCCCTTAGTAGATTTCCCTTGTGACAGTGTTTATGTTGGAGACGTAGGTTGGTTTGGGTGACACTCTACTTGCCTGACCTTGGAGATACTCTTAGTCTTACGTTACTTGGGTGCATGTGTGTTCCTCTCCTTACCTTTACTTTGTGGCACTTAGGGTCGCATGCGCTCGTGCATGCTTTGTAGTCATTAGTTGTTACCGCACTGAGCCGTGTTTTGCGCAGACCCTCCTCTTTCTCTCCTTTTTCCAGGATTGTACTGCAGGGTTTCTCTTGCAGGGTGACATGGAGCTTGTACTAGCAGCTGGTTCCTTTGGAGCTGCAGTCTTGGCTCTCCTTGTGCTGTTGTACTCTCTATTCAGCTTTCAGGTTGTTGTACGGTTGTAGTTGTACCTTCTCTTTACAGTTTATAGCGAGTAGTTCGGTTGTACTTCCTTTCTTTTACTCTTTCAGTTTGTACATTGTATCAAGATTAATTTAATGAGAACTTCAACTGCAATGCTACTGTATAGTAACTATTAACTCCCCGATGTTGTGTTTATTGTATTTCAAAAAAAATATTGGAAATATTTTACTTAAAAACATGGGGTGTTACAGTTGGTATCAGAGCTTTCGGTTTGTATACCTTAGGACCGTGGGGAGACACCTAGTCTCCATGGGTCCCTAGGATCATTACGATTGATATGATCATTCTCGTGTGCCTTGGAGCACCGGTTGCCTTGGGTTTGCTTCCTTAGAGTCACTTGTGTCTTTTCAACTCCTTCTTGGATTGTTGAGTCTCCTTAGATTGTTGGGAGATGAGTGTTGTTCCTCCCCGAGAAGTTAGAGATGTGTTGGCGGTTGTACACTTGAGTACCTAATTTCCTTGAGATTTGTGGTGTAGCTTCCGTTGTTCAGTTGATTTGAGGATTTCCTTATGGCTTTATAGTGGAAATTGTGACTTGTGGTATGATGTTAGATCTTGAGGTTCGTTGGCTCTTTTGCTTTGAGGCACAAATTCTTAGTGGTCTTGTGGTTTCGTAGGTCCGGTTGAGTTTTTGGGACTCTTCCTTTGTAAATGTGTAGTGGAAATTTTGATTTTGGGAAGAATAAGGTTTTTGAGGTTTGTTGGTTTTTACGTTTTGAGGCATAAGTTTGATGTCGTCGTGTGGTTGTGTAAATTGTTAAGGCTTCCGTTTGTGCTTCTTCGAGTAAAATGAGGATTGTTCTTCCTATTCCTCTTGCGGTTTGGCTTTTTGTTTCCAAATTCTCGCGTGATTTGATGTTGGAAATCATTTGGATCTGTTGCCTCTTCGGAAAATCTACATGTTTTTATGAGTTGTATTCATTCTTTTCCATCGCAATGCGAATATTCTCTTGTAGTGACGTTGATTGTTCTTTGTGCCAGTGTTTGAATGGCTCCTAAGCGTGCGGTGAATCGGAATCATCGTGGTATCCCTACTCCTGAAGTTGTTCTTGGAGATGGAGATCAGTTGTAGTTCGATCAGTTGGTCGAGAGTTTGGCAGCAGCCATTGTCGCGTGTAGTCGCGAGTCGGATTTGTTGTTGGGTAACGAGAGAAATCGGTCTTCACAGATGGTTAGAGACTTTCTTTGCTTTAATCCTCCTCAGTTCAATGGTAACGGAGATCCATTGAAAGCGAATCATTGGCTTGTTGAGATTCGCAAAGTTCTAGTTGCGTTAGAAATCACTGAAGATTCTGTTCGAGTGTCTTTAGCGACTTTTCAATTGGTCGGTGAAGCTAGTGTGTGGTGGGATTCTTTGATGCAAAGTGATGGAGAACTGAGTTCCTCTTCTTCGAAAGGTATGTCTTGGGTTCAGTTTGAGGTTGTGTTTGATGCACAGTATTTTCCTGATTCTTGTCGTGAGGCGATGGGTCTACAGTTCGAGAAGTTGACGCAAGGTGACATGACAGTCACTCAGTATGCCTCTAAGTTGCATTCCTTGTCGCGCTTCGCTTTGGATTTGGTCCGATCAGAGAATCATAAGTGTAGAAGATTTGAAAGAGGTTTGCATCCCTCGATTCAGCCGTTTGTTGTGGGTCAGCACATTCAGAGTTTTGCTTCCTTGTTAGAGAGTACCAGTTCAGTGGAGCTGTGCCTTGGTCAATTTAAAATGACATCTAGAGTTGAGTCTCCTCCTCGCGTTGCTTGTAAGAGCTCGGATTCATCTGGGAATGTTGGTAAGAAGCGGTGCCATGACCAAGCGGAGTCATCTCGCAATCGTCGAAGTGGTGGTTTGTCTTCTTCATCACGTAAGCCGGGAGTTGCCTCTG
>NMUG010003644.1:0-14584 GCA_002855965.1 Monotropa hypopitys
CAAGTTTGATAGTCATAAACGAATTGATATTGGAAATCAAAAACATTACATTGGATGGAAGATTAACTAGTTGTTCTGAGTTGACTATGATGGACGCCATTGATACGAACACAATCGCAATAGGATTAAACCCTAGCGAAGTAGATGAAGATTACTCGTGGGAGATGGTTGGCTCTGATACCATGAAGAAACATAGAGAATGATATTTTTCATTACTTGAATTAACAGAATACAAAGGTATTTATACAATTGAGTACGCTCCATTTCTAACTACTAAGACAGCTCATACGCTCCCTCTAACTGTCAATGACAGCTCATACACTCATGTAACAGCTCCTAACTAACTGAATGCTGAGTATCCTTATTACTTACTAGGGAGCGAGTGTAAGGCCACGTTTTAAGTTTCAAAACCTTACCTGAATTGCTGTTGAAGGAAAACGTGTTAACCATTGGGACAAACTTTTTTACAAGAAGTCGATCTCTTATTTGAAATTCTTAGAAATTGGATGCAATAAGGATAGTACATACCATTAAAATTGTTGATTTTCCTTGTGCAATATTGTACATGTAATGCCGTGGTTTGCCTTCATTAATGATATTTGCACTCTCTTTGTTGATTTCTTCAAGTGATTTGGTATGTCGACCTTGTTAAATGTTCCGAGGCATTATGGAGTTGTATGGTTTGGATATTTTGTCAATCTCTGGTGAATTCAGACAAGTTGTTTGATATGAGAAGCTGAAATGTAAAATTTGTCAGTTTTAGTTTCTTTTTTGTTCCTTCTATCTTGGTGGTGACAGTGGTTGCAATGCTTGTAGTGGGTATCGATGGTGAAGGTGGTGATTAGGTAGTGGCAACGTTGATTGAGTCTGGATGTGTATTAGTAGTGGTGGCGAATTTGGCAATAGTGCCACATATGGATGGTTGTGGTGTGGTGGTGGGTATGGAGAAGTGGTGGCTGTTGAAGAGGCTTGGTGTGGTGAAGGTGTAGAGGGTGATGGTAGTGGTTGTGATGGGGTAGATGGTTGTGGTGGCGGTAACAGTAATAGTAGTGGAAGTGGATGAGGAGGGGTGGCCTGGTGAAGGTAGACAAGTTATACTGGTGGTGGGATGGCAACGAGACGGGTTTTGCCGTTCGAAAAAATCCCGACCATCTCCTAACCCGTCTGGGTATTTTTTGGCACCCATATCCGCCCTATTGGGTATCGGGTTTACCCGCACCATCTGTCCAATTTTTTCTAATATTTTTAAAAAATGCAAATTATCATTAAATTTATGTACATCAATAAAAAAATAAATTAACATAACAAAACAATTACATGAAAATAACAAAGATTAACCTTAAATGAAAATAAAAATGAGAAATATTATTAATATAAAGTAATTTTAATTATAAAAGTGGAAATATTAAATAAAAATCTAAATAAATATTATAAAATTTTGGGGCGGGGGAGCATGAACTCGAGCCCGCCCTGAAACACATCGGGGTTTTCAACCCCCCCAAACCCTCCCCGATACCCGAAAACTTGAAAAAAAATCAACGCCGACCGGGGCGGGTGAGTCGGGTTCGGAGCGGGGCGGGGAGAATTGAGTAGCACTGGTGGTGGAGGTGATTAGCTGCGACAATGGTGATGGTGGTTAGCTGCAATGATGGTGATGGTGGGACATAAGCATTAAGTAAGAACTGTGTTATTTTGAATTTAAATTTTAGCCCACTGCTTAAGCACGGGCAGAGCCAGATTTTTCAGACGGGGTAAATTCTTACAGTTGGGTAAATTTAAACCTGATCTTTTTCCTGGGCATTTGCTAGTTAAAAATTAAATTCTTATTAACGAGAAAAAATGTCTATATATCTATATTGACATTTATGATTTTTTTATGGTAAAAATTTTGGCATTATGTTTGTTATATTGACATATTTAATCTGTAGCGTTAAAAGGGAACAGATATGTAAATTGTGGACTTTTATATTGACACTATGATCACATGCTTTTACTATGGTGCAGCATTCATTCATTGTATTACGGTATTTACTATTTGAAGCTGCGAAAAAACATTATACTTTGGAACACATCAAATGCTCTCATAGTTTATCTTTTCATGGTTGTGTTATTATTTTGATGGGCCAAGAGCAAGGATCAGACTTTTTGATTAATTGCTCAACTTTGAAGATTTTGGATGCTTTTTATCTGCCTATATGATTGGCATACAACACTTGATCTTCATTGTTTATCTTCAGATAAAAAATGTCATAGAGCTTTGGCCACAATTAAAAGCATATACACTGATTTGTTGTCTTGTTTTTATTAATCATCCATCAGGTAAATGGAGGCATTTTCATTGACGGGCTTATCCTTTTTTCAGGACGTTATTGAGATGGATGCACTGGAAACTGAGGAAATTCCTGGAAGTATCCATGTTGGTTTCTCCTCAGTCAAAGGGAACAATAATTTATCAGTGAAGGTGCTTCATTATCGCTAGAGGTTAACCGTACTCTGCAGTCATGAATAACTAGGAGATTGTTGGTCTTAATTAACAATCTTGCTGTAACTTCTCCATTCAGGTGATGATTCAGCCAGTTGAAGTTACGTATGATCCCAAGTTTCTCCTAAATGTCATGGCATTCTGCAGTGTTTTGGAAACAATTAAGTTTCAACATGAAAGGGTAAGTATGGGCATGCATTTTTGAAATTGTTCTCTATAATGGTGCATTCTGCTCCTTCATGGGTCTCCTCCTACCCTGCAGATTCAATGTTTTTATCTCACCATAAAATATCCACAAATTTGGATATTTTTGTAGTCCGTGGTGACCTATCATACGAATCTATCGTCCTTTCTTGAAAGTTGACAGCTGGTCATTAGTTGTGTCCTGTTCTGGTTACTTATACTGGGTGCATGTAATTTGAAAATTTAGTAGATCATTTTTATTTTGCTTTTTTGTGAACGAATTGTTATATGAAGTCCTCTGCACTTAAAATTTCTTCTGTGTTCACATTTACATGGAGGTGATTCTTGGGATTTAGATGTGGGAGGCGGTGGTGCAGATGGGGTTCTTGGTGCTTTAGTGCCAACTGCCCGTCTTCAACTGTTGTTCCGTCTTGAAGGTCATGATACGATTACGGGTGGTTTGGGCTTGTTGTCAAGGACATGCCCTTGTGCTTCACTTTGGTGAGCTTTGCCCCAAAGTTAGCCTAAAAAAGAGGCTCGGAAAAGTGAGTGGAAGCAATGGAAGAAGTGAATAATGCATGCATGTAAGAAACATGGAGTTTGCTACGTTTTAGCGGTGACTTTTGGGGGTGGATAGGAGAACGAATACAAATGTTGGAGGATATAGATAGGGGTGGAGAGAGGAGGTGAAGGTTATCTAGTCTAAGAGGAGAGGGGATTGAAGTGGTTAAATTGCCTTGTTAACGATGATAGTAGAGTAGTTGAGGCCAGAATCATGCCTTTGGTTTGTGTTGAGAGGTTATGGATCTTCCCTTGGTTTTTCCTTTTTGTTCTTTGTTTCTTCCGTTTGGTATCTCCATGGTACCTTCTTAATGAAATCTTGTTACTTGCCAATAAAAAAAATCATTTTAATAAGTTATATTTGCATCTTATAAGTTTCTAAGTGTATTTTGACTGTATGGCATATGCTGGTGCTTTTTAGATTATAATTTTTATTGTTATTTAAAAATTGGTGTGCAGTATAGAATTGGCTGAGAAGCTGACTTTTATCTTTTTGTTATATTTTCCTGTCCCTCTTTTTTCATGCTACTACTATCTCTTCTTTAGTTCTGTTCGTTTTTCGAACTACTCTTTCCATCATTGGAAAGAAGAATTTCTAGACCTGAATTTTATCATGAAGACTTTTCTTAACATGCTCATCTTTGTATTTATACATAACCTATTTTCTTGACTTGGTGACTTTTGGTTGTTCTGAGTTTCTTTTGTTAGTGACTAAATTATTTGATGCTGGCTATTTTCTTAATGAAATAAGTTTGCCTTAGGGGTGAAAGAAAAACCGCCCCCACCCCCCTAAAAAAAAAAAAAAAAAAAATGACCGATCGGTTTGGTCTTCGGTTTCAGTTTTTTTAATTTTCGGTTCGATCTCGGTTACTTAGAAATTCCCCGAACCGAACCGAACCGAACCGAAATAGTAAAAAACATACCGATTCGGACCGATCATTCTAAATTATCCATCTTAAACGAAAAAACCCTCAATCCCAACCGTTCATTTCAATTTCAATGCCGGACCAAAAGCCCGAAAATCCCTGCAAAACCGACCGAACTAAATCACCGGAATAAATTTTGGTCCATTGTTTTTTCGGTTCGGGACTGGTCCTCGGTGATATCACCCCCGAACCGATTGGTTCAGCCTACAAACCCCCGAAAACCGAACCGCCCGATCGAATTACACCCCTAGTTTTCCTACCTTGGGTCTCCATCCTGTCATGGTCCGATATTTCTGGAAACCAATTTTATGATATCTTTTCATGGTTTATGACATCAAATGTCACTCAAGCAATTGATATTAGTAATGGCCCTCGGGTATAACGTGTTCTAAAGGGTGCAATAATATGCTCGGGTGATATTAACTATCAGTCACTCTCATTTCAGATCATTTTGTCACTGAATGGGATTGAAGATGTAAGAGCGCGACTATTGTCAAAATCTGAGTGAGTTTCCTGCTTTATAGCTTTGATATGTGGATTAGAAATATCTTTCTGTACCCTTGGTGAGGCATGTTGGACAGTGTGTTCCTGCACTTTTGCATGCTTCTTGTCGTTAATTTTTGTCACCATTTAGTTATGTGTTTCTTCCTTTGTTTGCTTGTTGCAGATATATTTTATCAAGTCGTAAGCGGGTGGTTTGGGATGTTAATTTCCTGAATGTTAGGATGGACATTCCATGGAGAGATGCTAATTCTAAACCATACAACATGGTAGTATTTTTTATGTGATTCTTATACTGATTTGGGATTTGATTTTATCTCTGTATCTTCCTCATTTACCTTGGTTTTACTTTCTGGTGAAAGCCATTATTTTCCTTATTTACCTTGGTTTTACTTTCTGGTGAAACCCATAAATTGTCTTTAGGTACAGTGGTGAAGTGCGTTGTGACATATTTGCATTCTAGTCTAGTACTCTGCTTACTTAGAGAGAAGTGAAACAATTTAGGAGTTGTATGTATATTTCCAAACGTTGGAACGTGGTACCCCATCACTTGTGTACAAATCCAAGAAAGGACAGAATTTGTTTTCGTTCACTGGTTTTAAGGAAGTATTATGGAAATCCATGGAAACATAGTTATTTGGAAATCCATGATAATTGAATTTCAAATTGCTTTGTGCCCTCAAAAGAAATGTGAAAGTGTTTTGTAATCCATATACTTTCCATTGGATCCCAATGATGCTGATAGAAAAACTATCATGAATCCCAGAGGCACTTATTGTATAGCTCAAGAATAGCTGGCAGTGGGGTGATGTTGCTTTCTTATGATACACATTCTTCTATGAATTTTCCCAGATCTTTGGTTCTTGAAGTCCTTGAAGCTTCCCATTCCTAATAACCCATCAATATTTGATGTTTTGCACGTGTCTAATTGTTAAGTTGAGGGTGTAAATGTGTAAATTAGATTGTTTTGCGTATTATTTCAATTAAGTTGTATTTTAGGATCATAGTGTAATTTCCCTTCTTATTCTTGTATATGTTGTACGTATCAAGTTTTGATGAGAGAATGAAAATATTATTCCCGTATGTTCACATGGTATTAGAGCCTAAACCCTAGCCGCCGCTCCATCCTTTTTCCGACCATCATCACTAGCCACCGGCGTTGTCGCCCGTCCGCTTGCATCTCCAACATACCTCGTCGCTGATACCTCGTCGCCTCGTCCCTCGTCGTTCGTCGTCGCCTCGTCGCCCGTTGCCGCCTCATCGCCGGTCGTCACCTCGTCGCCTCATCGCCGGTCGTCACCTCGTCTCCGGTCATCGCCTCATCGTTGGTCATCGCCTGGGTACGTCAGATCTCTCGCTTTCTCTTTCGCTTGCTCTCGTGCACATCGTGTGTTCTGTTCGTCTGGATTATGAGCCTAAGACCTGTAGAATAAAGTATTGAGCTCTAAACCAAGTGGCTAGTACTCTCCACCTTTTGTACATTTTTTCTCTCGTGAGTTATTTTCTTGTCTAAACCGGATATTTGTCCCCGACTTCCAGCGGTTCTCGCTGCTGTTCCCTATTCGCAGCTGTCCAAAAGACAGTTGATCATGGTTCTAATTGCCGTGGGCGTGTTTATGAGATTTCTGGTTCTCTTCGACCCACTCCATGGAAGTTCAGACACTGGTAACCATTTATTGTTGCTGTTTGTGTTTCATCCAGCACTTGTTCTTGTTTTTTATTTGGTTTTGTCATGTCTGAGGGAGAAAGATTACTGGGGCTGATAGGTCTAGCACTAAAAATATGTTAGACCAATTTGAAAGGAAGCTGGAGAATGTTCCTCTCGATATTTGTTTCATTAAATTGGATGGTACAAATTATTTGCTTTGGTCTCACACCTTCACTTTGGCTATTGAAGCTATAGAGATGTCAGAATTCATAGAGAGTTCTGTCACTCAACCTACAAAGGCTGTTGCCCTTAAGAGATTTAGGTCTCAAAGATTTTTGGTCATGACCTGGTTGTTTAACTCTATGAAAGCTGAAATTCGTCATACCATTCTGCTCCTTGATACTCCACACAAGATTTGGACTACTGCAGTTCAAACCTATTCTCAACAAGGTAATGATGCGCAATGTTTTGAGTTGAGGAAGCGACTCCGTACTTTAGATCAACATCAGCGGTCTGTAGCTAAGTATTTTGCGGAGTTGAGTGGAGTGTGACAGGAATTTGATTTTTATCAGGGATTTTAGGCTGTTTGTGCTGATGATACTACTAATTGGTTGAATAGGTTAGAGAAAGAGCGTATCTGTGATTTTCTTGCTGGCCTTGACATGGAGTATGATCCAATTAGAGTTCAGGTGCTGAGCCGTGTTCCGTTTCCGTCTCTGGGTGAAGCTTATGTTATTGTTCAGCAGGAGGAGAGTAGGAGGGGAGCTATGATGTATACTCTTATTTCTGATCGCTCTAGTCCTCAGGGTCAGTTTGGTTCTAGCAGAGGTTTTACTCCTACTTTACAGAGTGGAAAGTCACATTCTAGTGTTGGCAGTGGGTCTACTGATCGCGAGTCACTTCAGTGTGATTATTGTCATAATACCGATCATACTATGGATTTTTGCTGGAAGTTACATGGCCGCCCCCCTCGTGGACGAGGGAGTGAACGCGATGTTTGTGGTCGTGTGAGTTTGAGAAACATAAACCCTCCTTTTATGCACCTATTAATCAAAGAAGTGATTCTCCGTTTATGGTTATCCAGTCTGATGTTTGTAGTCCTTTCCAAACACCTAAGTAGAAAGGAGCTCATAGTCCGTATAAACTATATCAACATAGCATGGGTCGTCTCACTGAATTTAATCAACGACACGACCCATCTAACGTCGTTTTGCCTATATCGGAAACTATCTCGGATAAATAATAAACACATTCCATGACATCGATTGCTTGAAAGAATAAAAAATTATCGTAAATTCAATGAATATTCGCAATCAAAAGTACAATCGATTGAATACAAAACCAAATATATACATAATCATACCAATTGGAATCACATCCTCATTACCCTACGTCGAAGGATCTAGTCGGACATGGTGAGACCGATTTCCGAGCGGCTACCGTTGAATGCCATGTACTCGTGCAAAACTAATCGAAAGCTGCGTAAGTCCTCTCCGTGAGAACCCTTTCTGTATGTGCGTCCCCTTACCAGAACCTCCCCCCTCCAATTTTTGTATGAGAACCTGTGTCAAAACCTCCCTCTCCACACCAGCCACCTCTTCTGTACGCCCCCTCTGTATTTTATAAGCCTCCTCAAAGAATAGAGAAAACCCTAAACTTATCGCGCAGCCGCCCCGTTTCGCTCGAGATGACTTAAAGTCGCTCGAGCGGATGTTTCGTAGCTCGAGCGAACTGCCTCGCTATGACTCCTACCCAAAAGGGATATCACTGCTATGACTCCCTTTCTTGAAAGAAATTTGTTTTTATGAACGTCACTTTTTGGGTACACCAACCTTTTTACCCTCTCTTGTTCTCATCTCTCCAGGGGAAGAGATGTTGACCTCTTGCGATTCTAATTCATGGTTATTCCCCCAAATTACGATACAACGGGGGAGAATGTTGGTGATGGGGAGGATCTCTCCTAGTTCTAGTAATCCCGGAAAGGAAAAAAAAGAACTTGTACTTGGAGAAAGAATAATGCCTGATGTGAGGGAAAGATTAGACATGTCAGATTTAAAAACTTTTGCTCGCAAGAAAAAGGCCAATCTGGTGCATTACCACATTTTCAATCATCATCGCCCGTTTTAGTTCCTGATACTTCAACTGAGTCCCCTGGTAACACTACTTGCTCTATATCTCTCCCTTTTGATGATCTTGATGTGCCTATTGCTCATAGAAAGTTAATCCGAACACATAAAGTGCCAACTCGATTATGTACCCATCATTCAATTTTACAATTTGTTTCATATTCCCGTATGTCACCTTCGTATTCGGCCTTCCTTTCTTCTCTTTCCTCTATAACAATTCCACAGGGTTGGAAGGAAGCTTTTGCTACTCCAAAATGGAAAGAAGCTATGGTGGAGGAAATGAAGGCCTTGAAGAAAAATGGCACTTGGGAGTTGGCACATCTTTCCGGAGAAAAGAAAGCAGTGAGATGTAAGTGGGTGTTCACAGTTAAGCATAAAGAAGATGGCACCGTTGAGAGATACAAGGCAAGATTGGTTGCCAAAGTCTATAATCAAACATATGACATTGGCTATGAAGAAACCTTTGCTCTAGTGGCCAAAATAAACTCTATTCACACTTTGTTGTCCTGTACTGCCACTCTAAACTGACCTCTTCAACAGTTTGACGTGAATAATGCTTTTCTTCATGGTGATTTGGAAGAAGGTGTACATGGATATACCACCTGGTTTTTCCTCCCCTGTCACTAAGGGCAAAGTGTGTAGGTTGAAAAAGACTCTTTCTGGCTTGAAACAATTACCAAAGGCTTGGTTTGATAGATTTCTCAAGACCATGCTGAGACTTGGTTATATATGCTGATCATACTATGTTCATCAAGAAAAGTGATGATAATATTGCCATCCTTATAGTTTATGTGAATACCAACTGTTCTAAAAGGCCCCGCCTGGGTCCGCCTAGGCCCCGACTAGGCGCTAGGCGGTAGTGGTCCGCCTAGATGCTGCCTAGGTGCTAGGCGGTAGTGGTCTGCGGCGACTAAGAAGAAATATTATATATTTGATAACTAAATCAAACCAAACAAAGTTTTAAGTCACAAATATTATATATTTGATGTTATAGAAAATTTTTATGCATTATTAATTATTATATTAAATAAAAATTAATTCTCTTAATAAATAAATAGACGTCTAGGCCCCGCCTAGGCCCCCGCTTAGGCCCCTAGGCGCTAGGCCCCCCTCGACCGCCCGCCTAGCGCCTAGCGCCTTTTAGAACATTGCCATAGTTATGACAGGTGATGATGTGAATGAACTCTAGACACTTAAAGTCTTTGCCAATGAATTTGAAATTAAGGAAATGGAAGCGATGCAGTATTTTCTTGGCATAAAGGTGGCTAGATCTAAGAAATAGATCTTCATTTCCTTAAGAAAATATGTTCTTGATCTTCTGAAGAAGACATGAATGCTGGGGTTCTAGCCCGTCATTACTCCTATTGAGGTCAATCATCACCTTGGTAGTGTGAGACAATATACAGATAAGGAAAGATATCAAAGATTAGTGGGTCGCCTGATATACCTCTCTCACACACGTCTAGATATTTCATATGCCGTGTGAGTTGTCAGTCAATTTATGCATGATCCCCGCACTTCTCATCTTAATGCAGTTTATCGTATCTTGAGATATTTGAAATCTGCTCCAGGCAAATATATTTTGTTCTCCAACTATGGTCATTTGAGATTGGAATTTTTCACTGATGCAGACTGAGGAGGTTCGATTGATGATAGACGTTCTACCTCTGGATATTGCATTTTCATTGGCGGTAATTTAGTTACATGGAGAATCAAAAAGCAACCTGTAGTAGCAAGATCAAGTGCAGAATCTGAGTACAGAGCCATGATGCATGATGTTTGTGAACTTTTATGGCTTCAAACCTTTTTGCATGATTTGAGAATTGTGGACCACGGTCCTATGAAGTTGTACTGTGATAACAAGGCTGCTATCAATATAGCTCATAACCATGTTCAACATGATCGGACGAAGCATATAGAGATTGATAGGCATTTTATCAAAGAAAAGTTGAGCGCGGGTTCAATATGTATGCCATTTGTCAGATCTGAATACCAATTTGCTGACATTTTCACGAAAGTGTTTAGCAGTAAGAGTTTCCATCCCATTGTGTTCAAGTTGGGCTTGATAGATATCTTCGCACCAACTTGAGGGAGAATGTTAAGTTATAAGTGGTATGTGTAAATAGTTAGGAGTTAAGGGACCTTTGTGTATTTATTCTTTTTCTCTCTTCCCTTTTCTATATATTTGCTCACATTGTAATTAACCTGAATGTGTTGTAATTGGAAAAGAGTCAAATTTTACTTTTTCTCTTTGAACAAATGACTATCTCATAAGGCTTTAGGTGCAGTACAGACTTTTGATCTACGTCGTCATGTTATCTTCACCTAGGCGCACCAACCTAACCACCCGTGCAATGGTTAGATTCTAATGTCTATGGTTATTTCCATTCTTATGTTTCCATTTGTGATGGTTAGATCCTGATATCCATGGTTATTTCCATTGCTAAGAAAATGTCCCAAGGTTATTTTGATTGCTCAATACATTGCATAAATGTATTAAAATTTGATCACAGGTCAATATTGAAAGCTGTCACCTACAGTTTCATCATCATAGTTTTTTTTGTAGACTTCTTTGATATTTTTTCCTTTATTCTTTCTACTGCCTACTCTACTAAGAAAAAAGGAAAAGACAGAGCTATAAAGATTGTTTTTGTTTAAAGCTTGCTTTTGCATTTGCTCATTAAAGATTTTTTTATTTGGACTTAAGGCTTTGTTTGGTTATTGCTTTTGCATTTTTTCTGCACCAGAGGACTTTGCTAACTCCATTCACTATGTATCATGAGACTGCATTGTTCTTATAGTGACATTGAATTTTCTTTGTGCGATTTGTCTTTTCAGCCTAATTCTTAGAGCCAACTTACTGTTCTGAATCTTCCAATACCACATTTTCGTTGAGGGAAAGTGTGAGACATGCTTAACAAAAAACAAATAAAAGAAATTATATGATTGCATTAGACATACATGATTATATATTGGCAGACATAGAATCTAAAAAAGTACTTTTTTGGCTCTCCCTGCTGTGGCATGCTTTCATTTTTTAGATATTGCCTTGTTGGGAGTTGGGGTGTTCTCATGTCTAATCCTTGTTTGAAATAGCTTGATACCCATGAGTTTTTTGGCCGTTTTGAATCATAATACTTAGTACTCGAAAGAGAAATAGTATATTTGATTTCTTGTTTAGGAGTGCTCAATCTGTCTTGCAGAAAATTCTCTGCTTCGATACCTTTCCAACAGCTTTTCTTTAGTTAGTGTTATAATTGGAGAAAAGTAAATTCTAGCAGATTCTGTTATCTTTAACCCAAGCACAGGGCTAATCGACTGGAAAAGTGAATTTTTACATAGGTGGAAAAAAGGAGAAGTATCAGAACAGAAGCAACAATTGTTTTTTCTTATAATCTTGGTCAATGATGCTATAATTCTATTCGACAGTTTTTTTGGCAACTCTAAGATGTGATTATCAATCTACGAACTTGTGAATCTTTATTTTGGGAATCCATTTGTGACTTTCGTATCCTGAATGACCATATCGGGCAGGTACTGGAGATGGGATCTCTTTCCTTTGGGTCCAAATGCGAATTAGGTTTTTCTGCTTCAGGTACTGAAGATCAAATGCATGTCTCGAAGAATGTTAATAGTTCTGTTTCCACCAGTGGTATTTCTATTGAGATGCAGCACGAAGATCTTTATGATCATTTCGAAATTAAAGTAGATGACTTTGCGGTGAGGGATTTTCCTTTTAATTGATTGTCTTTTTTACGATTGGTAAGTACGAAATAATGGAAACTGACATCTCGCAGACAAAGGTATTAATGCCTTGCCATCCTACAAGTGTCTCGGTGTTGGACAAATTCTCAGCCTCTCTTATCTTGGCATCCTGCCTCATCCCAGATGAATCAATACTGAAACCGCTGGAGGTAATTTGATTTTTTTGCTAACTGAATCTCTTTGAATTTATGTAGCACCACTATATGTAGCACCTCTATCTTATGATAAGACCCAAAAACGTAATCTGGCGAGTATTGTACGTGCCTCTTCAGATTATTGCTCTGTGACATTCACACTTTGTTTGGTTTTTCGATTTTATAAAGTGAATGAACCGATTGAAGGCTGCTTTAGTTATAAGACTATTGTCATCGAAATGATGTGCGCCTCTTCTTCAATAATATGTTTCTCAAATTCATGTGGTGCAGAATATTTTCCACTTCAAGGAAATTTTCCGTTTCAAATGGTTTGTCGTGAACAAGTTTTTAAAAACTAAGAGGTAGTCAACTTTTCTTACGTGGATACAACTAAGGGTTAGTTTATTCATACCGTGACGGTCTATATGGAAGGGCAATTTTCCATGATCCCGACCAGCACCTTGTTGGGACTACCGCCACGTCATTCTCTTGGTTAGGTTCTTTCAAATGTTGATTAAAAAAACAGCATTGAAAATTCTTTGAGAGTCCGATGGATGTGGATTCCAACGTATAAAGCAGTCTTGAATGATTGTGTTTCATGAATGTTTATAATTTGATCAATGGCGTCTTTAATTACTGTTCATTATTTTTGGTGGGAAGGCATATCAGAGTTCTTGGCTTGTTAAGAAAATCCTTGGGAAATGTAGTGAAGTAATTTTAGAGAAAGTTTACGGAGTTGAAGTAGACTTGTGAGTACTTTGTCTGTAATTTTGATCATATCATGCTTCAAACCACTCTTTTAATAGTGTTATTACTGTTGTATAGAACTCTTATAAGAGCGGGTAATCTGGAAAGTTCTTACTTGAACAATCTTGAAAAGTTATACTCTGTTTTCTGCTTGGTTTCAGGTTCATATTACTATTCCATCACTTCATGCACACTTTTCCCCATCAATATATGGTGCAGTTTTGGGAATGTTTGCGAGTTTGGACGTGCTGCGTTCAGAGTCAGACTCAATAATTCTACCAAATATTAAGTCTGACTCAAATGTTCTTCGTAATTCATGTAATAGCATATCAAGTGAACTGACAACTCCAAAAGCTTTTCATTTCTCTGTCGTCTTAACTTCGGAATCAGTCAATCTCCATATTGACCTGGAAAACAATAAAGAAAATCGCTGCAGTCTCTTAGTCAATCTGCACGAGTTGAATATTAGGTATGCTTTTCTGTAATTTTTTAATTTTACGCTGAAGGAAGTAACAAGATCGATCTATTACGTGAAGACAAACACATAATTGATCTGTTAGTAGTCTTCCATGTTGTTGTTGTTTCATAGTGTGGCTGATCCCGTTCTAGGGTTGAGTTTATTAAGGTTCAGTACATGAGACTGAGCTTAACTTTTGATGGCTCTAATTTTCATTGGTTCTATTAACTCCAAATTTGGATGTTGACCGATTCTTGACTTTCATTTTCATGCAGTGTGCCGAATATTTCGTGTAGGTTATAGAGAAGGTTCAAATTCTTATAAATTGCCAATAATAAGACTTCCAAGATTTTGGATCGGAAAGGATTGAAATGTACCGGATTTACATTTGGAAGTAGCATCAGTCTTAGGAGTCATTGTTACTGCAAGGACAGAGAAGTTCTTGCTCTTGAAAGAGCCAAGCACAGATTAGTGTAGAGGGAAGGATTAATACTTACTTCTACCCTTGTTTGGGAGAGAAGGTACCCGCAGATTCTGGATAGTTACTTTGAAGTAGTTTACAAGCATTACAAAATGATTACTGAGTTGATCATTTAAGAACCATTACAAAATTTGATTTGTTTCCAACATGAATTACAACACATGAAGGCAATAATCAAGTGTATCATATCTGCAACTTAAGGAAGCGTCTTGTCCCGTGTTATCAATTTTGGTTGAACTCTTAATTTTCTTCAATCATCATTGTTGCTATCATCATCATCACCATCATCTTCTGGATGCCGTCATCAGGGTGCTGCAAACGGTGGACTGTTTATTTAATTTCCCTCAACATTCCTTTTGGAGTGTCACCTCTGAGTTAAATTTGCACTCCTCTTAGACAGCTCGGCATTGTGCATTACACCAAATGCTGTGCATCTATTTTTAACTTGTATATGTATTGCAGTTAATAAAACCGTTTACTTCATTCTCCAGGCCAATGCAACATGCTGACATTACAGTTGCAAGAGTGGATATTATCACCGCTTAAGTTCGTGGTGTCATTGTTAGATTTAAA
>NMUG010003645.1:0-14582 GCA_002855965.1 Monotropa hypopitys
CAACTTTGGGCATGTCAAAATGTAAAGCATCATGAACTACTCTATCCTTCCTAACCCAAATTTATTTTACATTTTTAGCATGAGTATGGTGCATTCTTTTGATAGGACAAGCATGTGAAATATGTCCAATGACATTGCAATAATTACATGTTATCCTAGGTTTTTCAATAGGAATGGAAGATTTAAGCAAGATAATTTCTTTCTTCAAAAATTTTTCATTTTCTTCAAGAAGTGAAATTTTCTCATTTGTTTCATTTCTAACTTCTTCTAACTTGTTTTCCAAAAATTCTTTTTCTTTAATGATTTTATCAAACTCAAGTGAGATTTTTGGAAAAAGATTTCAATTCTTTGTATTTTTGAGTGAGCTTTTCAAAATATTGTAATAACATGTCAAAGCTTTCTTGAAGCTCATCATCACTTAAAGAATCATCAAAGTGCTATTAGCCATTAAATATAGATTCTTTACCTCTTTTTCTTCATCGCTAGAATCGGAGGAGCTATCCATCATGACTTTGTGCACAGCCGCTTTGAAGCTCTTGTATGATGCCTTCTTGGCTAGAGGACATGAAAATTTGACGTGTCCCGACTTGTTGCATCCGTAGCAAATTGCCGGAGAGTTTTTGGCCTTCTTCTCCTTCTTTTTGTTGAGGTACTTCTTGAATTTCTTTGTAATTGCGGCGATCTCTTCATCATCAGAGGAATAGGATGAGGATGAGCTATCATCTTCCTTCCTTGCTTGAAAGCACTCAAGAGGATCACTGGTAGTATCATCCATGTGAAGATGCATCTCCTCCGTAAGTAACTTGTCCATAAGAATGTCAAGTGAGCAAGTAGTGAAATCGGTGGTTTGGAGGATGATGGATGACTTAGTCTCTCAATCTTTGTTCATGGACCTAAGAATCTTTCTACAAAGTTCCGCATTAGTATAGCTCTTACCAAGAGCTTTCAAAGAGTTAACAATATCATTAAATCTAGAAAATAAAGCGGCATAGAAAAGAGTTCATATTCATGAACTAGGATATCCGTTTTGGCCTCTTTGACTTGTGAGGTTCCCGCATGGGTTACTACAAGTCTATCTCAAATCTCCTTAGCAGAGTCACAAGTTGAAATACGATTAAATTCATTGGGATCTAAGGCATAATATAAAATATTCATGGCTCAGCAATTTTATTCTACTTTTCTTTTATCATTTGTGAGCCATTGAGAATAAAGGGTTTGAGGAACAAGAGGACCATCAACAATGGTCGTCCATAAATCGTGGTCAATAGATTATAAATAAATACGCATACGATTTTTCCAATATAGAAATTTTGTTCCTTCAAACAAGGGAGGTCTAGAAGTAGATTGACCTTCAAGATTATAAGATGTTGCCATTTAGATCTTTTGCTCAAGACGGTGAAGTCGAGAAGATCAAAAAAATCTAGAATGATCAAAATTTGAGCACGAGGCTCTGATACCAATTTTATAGATGCTCCCAAACATCTCAAGACCTTGACAACGCATGAATTTTGATTTAAGAATTTATTGAACGGATGGAAATTAACTAAAATTTTCGGAGTGTGACCCTACACATTGACGAAATCAATGGAGTATAAGATGTCAACCTTGACGAATTCAATGGACCAACAATATCAATATCATCAAAGAGTTATTAGGTTTCGACTATTTCCGCGCTAGTAACCCATCGACTAAACTAACCGTATAAATTCCTAATTTCTTCCCGACCTGTCGGGAGGGCCCAATCAAGCCCCCATTGCGAAATTTCGTGAGTGCAAAATTAGCCACTCAGAGATCAAAATCCCTAAGAATAATTTTCCCATATAAATATAG
The DNA here is from genome assembly GCA_002855965.1 of Monotropa hypopitys. Classification (NCBI taxonomy): domain Eukaryota; kingdom Viridiplantae; phylum Streptophyta; class Magnoliopsida; order Ericales; family Ericaceae; genus Monotropa; species Monotropa hypopitys. The sequence goes on from NMUG010003645.1 coordinate 1,831, forward strand.
TCAACCTAGATAATCTCTCATGTTTTAAGGCCAATTAAACGCTCAATTCATTTTTACTCTTAATTCGACTAGATTAGGACAAACACCTCCTAATCTTATACTTTGACCCAAAACATGAGTTTTATAAACAATCTTTTAGTTATGAGATTTTAATGTATCAAAACACTCTCTAGATCCCGTTACCACGACACCACAAGTAAATCTACATTATCCCCAATAATTTAACAATTTAGAAAAATATAGGATTTTCATAAAAATTGGGGGTTTTCCAAAATAATTATGGGATCTAGAAATTAAGTTCGTGGGGAGCACAATAAAATATAAATGGACCAAAGAACCCAAGGAATTGATGGGTTTATAAACCCCGCAAATTCAAATTTGCGAAATACATAACTTCCCTTAGAAAAGTTTGAGGGAGAAAGGAGAAGACCAATAATAAAGATAGATGGTATAGAAATCTCTATCTCGAATGAAGATCCAAGAAACTCTAGGTGAGGGTTTTACTTTGGTGCAAGATCTAAAACCATGGATGCGTAGAGGACGTTACATAGAGCATCGTTAATGAAGGAGGTTTCCTCCAAATCCTTATGGTTTGAGAGAGATGGAGGAGAGAATTGAGAGAGAAGATAGATAGATAGAGAGAGAGAGAGAGAGAGACGACTGGAGAGAGGGAGGGAGAGACTTACAACTATATGTGTGTGGGTATTGTGAGTGTGTGAGTGTTAGGGTTGAGAGATAGGTATATGAATGAGTCCCAAAACACATTCTGAAAATGCCGTTAATGAGGTGTATATCGATATACACCACTGTGTATATTGATATATAGAAGGTCTGTCAAAGAGGAGAAACAGTGCATATCGATATGCATGCTTACTATTGCGGACTCCTTTGGATAGTATTTCGAGTGCATATCGATATGCGATCAAAAGCTGCCCACCAGTGGCCTTGCATTTTGATATGTGCTGAGACATATATCAAAATACCACATATTGAAATGCAAGAGAGGGGAATGGGACCATATATCAAAATGTATCAATGGGATGGGCATATCAAAATGCTTGCATTTTGATATACAGAGGAATGGGGAAGCCAGTATATCAAAATGCAATGCAAGAAGGGGGGAGGCAGTATATATCGAAATGCAAGGCAAAAAAGGGGAAGGCAATGCATCCTCAACGTGGATATAATCCAAAATCCCAATATATACCACAAGTGGTCCATCATGAGAATCTTATAAATTAAACTCCAAAACATGCATCTCATTTTCAATTAAAAGTTTATAAGATTCTTATGATGGACCACTTGTGGTATATGTTGGGATTTTGGATTATAATCACGGGTGTATCCCAGATAGTAGCAGGGCATGACTGATTAAATTCAAATTTGTTTAGGTACGGAGCTCGAATCTTGACGATGACCAGAGATCACCCTTGTGTACCTAAATATACAAGCAAAGCCACGTACCTAGAGACCGTTTAGGAAGGTTCGAATTTACTCCATCACATGCTTCTTGGTGACAGCAGTGATGGGACCCTCAATCAATAGAATTATTATTAATGTTGTCACAATTTCTGTTCAATATTCATTTAATTTACGTTTTTAGGATTAAAAACGTACAAACAGCACCTACACCCATGGCATTAACAATGTTCAACCATTCCCACCAAATTGACAATGAGCGACAACAAAATTCAAATCCACAAAAAATTACAGATCAAAGTTTTGCCAAGTTGCTCTTCACAAGTGAGCTTCTCTAGTGCTCTGAAAACTTATTTACAACGGCTTTACTTTGGCAATAACAGCAATCTGTTCTCTCTCCAAGATTTACAGTGCCCTTCATGTAAATAACTCAAACTCGTTGTAAGTCTAGTTATCTTATCTATTAAGTTCTTTTCTATACCAAAAACTTGTAACAATGTAAAAGAGAGAAGAAGAACACTGGTGGTTACAGAAAAGACGAGGCTAAAGTAGGTGAAAAAAATTTGTACTTTATACCAGCATGACGCAAAACCTATTAGGCTGTGTTTAGCAAGAAATTAAATGATTAAAAGTTCCAAAAGATTCTACTTCTCGTCAAGCAGAAATTGCAATATGAGCAGCAAAGATGTAAGGACACTGAAGGACTCCAGATTGAAGAGACTTGACAATACAAAAGAAGCCTTTTAACCAAATAAACCATCCTAAGATATGCATAACCAGCGCAATCTTAACAGCCATACAACCCATTTGTTCTCACACTAGACTACTTAATAGGGGGGAAATCCAACAAATTTCTCATCTCAACCACGCAAAACTAAAGGACATTTAAACATAATTTCACATAACAAGCTGGGAAACAGTTGTCGTACAGTGCTGCATGGGATGATGCACAATCCTAATGACCACACAATAAAATCACGAGATTCATCCAACATCGAGCATAACCTTGCTGCTGGCTATAGACAAAGACCACAATAAGGATCGTGTATAATATAAATTCTTCGCACCGCATCATCTTTTTGATTCCCAATCATAGACGTACCTCTAGTAATATTTTATGAAAATGTAGTTGACTCAAAAAAATAATTGCCGCATTCCACAGCCGTCTGGGTTCAATTCTCCAATGCAATTGGTTCTTCCACAAAGTTGGTGTGGGCTTGATATTCGACTACAACCACATCATTGTTCCGCTGAGCATAGCTTGGCTCAGCATTAGGCGCAATTTCACTTGTTTCCTTGGGTAAGGTGGTTTCATTAGACTCGGTTTCGTTTGTTTTATTTGTCGGGGTTAAGATAGTCTTTTCAGATGGCAGCTTCGGGAGGGACTTTCTCTTCGGCTTCTTGAGATGGGTGGGAGTCCCATTGGTTGCATTATTTTCGGACAACTTCTCACCCAAACTTAACCGAACAGGTCGAAGGTTGATGTCACTGGTGGGTGAGTCCTTCTTTCTTCCAAGCTTGGGAGATTTGGCTCTCGTTGGAGGTATCTGCGTCACAGTATCATGGACAGTAATTAATGACCAAAGAAGAAAGGAAGATCACACAGACAATAATGACTTTTGCATCTTTAATCCTGCGATTTATAGCACTCAGTTGCATTTACTTCACTTCACACACTACCCAAGCATGTTGACGATTAAACACCCACAAAGTTAACCCAACTATCAGCTCATTTAAAACCTTTTACATGCTGGACTATTAAGTGAGGGTTACCCTTTAATTTTGTATCCACAAAAGTTTTAATAATTGGACTATTGAGCCAACTGGCAAAGGACTGAACTAAGGGTCATTGGTTCAATCACTGTCTAACCCAAGGATTATCATGTTCTGAAGTTCTTTATTTGATGCAGCGGCAATAGTGAGAGGTAGAAGTAGGGCTGCAAACGAACCGAGCAGCTCGCGAGCTTGGCTCGGCTCGGCTCGGTAAGGGCTCGGCTCGGTTTGGCTCGATTGGTAAATAAACGAGCTCGAGCTGAACTATCTAACTCAGTTAATAAACGAGCCGAGCCCAATCTGGATGAAGCTCGGCTCGATTAAGGCTCGCGAGCTCAGCTCGTTAGGAGCTCACGAGCTCGGCTCATTAAGAACTCGTGAGCTCGGCTCGTTAAGAACTCGCGAGCTCAGCTCGGTTAGTCTTTCAATCACACATCGGAAGTTTGTAAAACTTTGGTTTCAATAGTTGTGTATAAATATGCACTAGCAATACTCGATTAGCCAAATTGGGTTCGAGTCTTACAAACGAGCCCGAGCTCGAGTCGAGCTGGACTCGTTTATATAATATCGAGCTCATTCGAGCCCGAGCTCGAACCGAGCTTGGCTCGTTTCTATAGTATCGAGCTCATTCGAGCCGAGTTCGAGCTTTTAAATTTTTTAGCGAGCCGAGCTCGAGCTTGAATTGTCTGGCTTGAATCGAGCTTGAATTGTCTGGCTTGAATCGAGCTCGAGCCGAACTCGAGCTTGGCGTAGCTCGGCTCAGCTCGGCTCGTTTACATCCCTAGGTAGAAGCGGACGGTTCAACACCCTGAGACCGTATGAAGATGGAACGGAATAACACTGTATTCCGGTAGAAGTTCACCGAAATCCATTGGCGACGTTGGAATCCACCAACTGGAGGAGTCCACCTCCGACGTGAGAGCTCAGCTCAGACGAAAATAAGTTTGATTGATAAAAGGTGATCTGAAAATACAAGTGATGTGGGTTTTATACTAAAACACTAAAGAAAGAAAATTACACTACTACCCCTAACTTTACACGTAAAAAAGACAGAATGACCCTAATCCTAATCATTATACTCATAACAGACTCTGACAGATTGTACGGCCTTCCGAACAGAATCTGACATGGCTCTAAAAAGTGATTCTGTGACATCAGCCATGTCTGATACTGTTGGACTGTCGGTCCGGCAGTTCGGCAAGTCATCCTTCCACTCCGGCTGAATGGCTGCTCGGCAAATCGGTTGTGCGGCTGAATGGGGGCTGTCCGGTAGGACTGTTGCTCGGATGGAGGTTGGCTGTCCGGCAGAGCAGCTGTTCGGCAAGTCTTCCTTCCACTTTAGCTGAATGGGTGCTCGGCACATCGTTTGTTCGGCTAAATGGGGGTTGTCCGGTAAAACTGTTGCTCGGATGGAGGCTGACTGTCCGGCAGAGTGGCTATTCGGGAGAGTGTTCCGTCCATAGTCCTACATCAGGCTTCCCACTTGAAGAAAACTCGTCCTCGAGTTTGGCAAAGGTGGAGCTTCGACGTGATACTCAGTCAGGTCACCAATGTTGAAATTGTTATAGATGCGCAGGCCAGTTGGCAGCTCCACTTTATAGGTGTTGTCATTGATTCGACCCAAAACCCGGCAGGGACCAACCTTATTCGTCTTCAGCTTGTTGTAGGTGTTGACCGGTAATCTTTCCTTCCTAATGTGGACCATCGCCAAGTCCCCTTCATTGAATACTTTCAGCGTGCGATTTGTATTTTGCATTGGACTCCTCCAACCTTGCTTTTGTATCCTGAAGAACCTGAACTATCTCTTCGGCTCTCTGTCCGGCTGTTCGGTTGGACCCAGGAGGGTTCGGCAATGGTACTAGATCTAGAGTGTGGGTTGGCACATGACGGTAGACAATCTGAAAAGGCGAACGGTCGGTGGATCGGTTGACAGTGTTGTTAAAGGCAAATTTGTCTTGAGGCAACAGTAGATCCAACTATTTCGGCTTATTCCCTGAGAGACAACGTAGCATATTTCCCAGCGTCCGATTCACTACCTCCGTTTGTCCATCCGTTTGTGGGTGGCAGGTGATGCTGAATTGTAAGTTGGTCTCAAATTTCACCCATAGAGTCCTCCAAAAGTGTCTTATAAACTTGTTGTCCCTGTCCGACGTGATGGTCTTCGGCACCCCATGTAACCGAACGACCTCCCTGAAGAATAGGTTAGCTATGTTACTCGCATAATGAGTCTTTCGGCAGGACACGAAGTGTGCCATCTTTGAGAAACAGTCTACTACCATTATTATAGAGTCTGTCAAACGTTGAGTCCTCGGCAGGCCCAGCACGAAGTCCATGGACAGGTCCTCTCAAGGTGCTTCAGGCACAGGCAAAGGGGTATAGAGACCCGTATTTTGTGCTTGCCCCTTGGCCGTCTGATAGGTGTAACATCGTTGGACCAGTCGGCCTATTTCCTTCTTTAGATGGGGTCAGTAGTACTTCTCCTCCAGCTGAAAGATGGTTTTGTCCCGACCTATATGTCCTCCTAAACCTCCCTTGTGCATCTCCTAGATGAGTAACTCCCGGAGGGACGTTCGGAAGATACAGAGTTGATTTTCTTTGAACAGATAACCTTCATGAATGAGGAACCCATTTTGTCCAGCTTCATTTGACTGACACATGGCCCAAATATCTTGGAAGTCTTCATCCTTGGCATACAATCCTTTCAGAAAATCAAATCCCACTACCTCCGTTCGAGCTACTATAAGCAGTGTCGATCTTCGGCTGAGAGTATCGGTAACTCGATTGAAGACTTCGGAGGTGTGTTTAAGAGTGAATTTGAAGGCCTGAACCCTGAAAACCCACCTAGCATGCTTCTTGTTAATAGTGGCCGAGCTGTTCAAAAATTTCAAGGCCTTGTTGTCGGTATGTAGGACGAACTCTTCATGGATAAGATAGTGCTCCCAAACCCTGAGGGCTTGAATGACGGCGTACAACTCCAACTCATAGGCAGTCCAATTCCTCTTGGTGTCACTCAATTTTTCACTGTAGTAGGCTATCAGACGTCCTTCCTTGGAAAGGACGGCTCCAATACCGATATAGTTGGCGTCAGTGTGAACTTCGAATAACTTGCCGAAGTCAGGAAGTTTGAGGACTGTAGCAGAAGATAATTCTCTTTGAGGAGGCCAAAGCTACGTTCGGCTTCAACAGACCAAACAAACTGCTTCTTTTTCAAGCTTTCTGTTAACGGGGCCGCAAGGGTACTGAAATCCCTAATGAACCTCCGGTAGAATGTAGCTAGCCCGTGGAAACTTCTGACATCGTGGGCCGAACAAGGTGTCGGCCAATCTTGGATTGCCTTTATCTTCTCTTGGTCTACTCTCAACCCTTCAGCACTCACCACAAAACCCAAAAATACAAGGCTATTAATCATGAAACTGCACTTTTTAAGGTTTATGTGGAGGTGATTATCTCGTAGGAGAATCAAGACTTCCCTGAGGTGTCCGGTATATTCGTCTGGGGTTCGGCTGTACACTAGGATATCATCAAAATAAACAACGACACAGGATCCGATAAGAGGCCGGAGTACCTGGATTATAAGCCGTATGAAGGTGCTTGGGGCATTGGAGAGGCCGAACGGCATAACGAGCCATTCGTGCAGCCCGTCCTTGGTTTTGAATGCAGACTTTCACTCATCCCCGGGACGGATCCGAATTTGATGGTAGCCGCTCTTGAGGTCTAGCTTTGTGAATACGGCTGCTCCGGATAGTTGATCTAGCATGTCCTCCAGCCTTGGAATTGGAAAACAATACTTCGCCGGTATCTTGTTAATTGCACGGATGTCCACACACATCCTCCAGCTTCCTTCCTTCTTCGGCGTAAGCAATGTTGGTACGGCACAAGGACTCAAACTCTACTGCAAGAACCCCTTCTTCAACAACTCACTGATCAGGTCCTGCAAGACAGAATGCTCCTTCAGACTCATCCTGTAATGCTGTAGGTTCGGAAGGCGTGATCCTGGGACCAAGTCAATCTGGTGTTGAATATCACTTTCTGGAGGTAGGCCATCGGGCAGTTCGGTTGACATTATTGGGACAAACTCCTCAATGAGGTCTTTCAGCTCAGTCGGCACTCCCGTCGGTCGGAGGCCCTCTCTCTTCACCACCAGTATGTGGACCTCCTCTTCCTCCAGTTCTTCTTTCCCTAGGGACGGTACTAACAAAAGTGTTTTGTTGGTGGGTCTGGGGTCCTTCGGCCGAGGACTTCCTCCCATCGACACTAGTGTTATCTTTGTTCCACCATGCACGAAAGAGTAAGTGTTTGTCCGGCCATTGTGGATACCCAACATCAAATTGTCATGGTCGCAAATTACCTCATCTTTGCACTTCTGGCCGATAGAGAATTGGAGCTTGCACCTTTCGCTCACCTTGACTTCTCTGGCATCATTGATCAAGCCGATCTTGTATGGTGCTGGGTGAGCTTCGGTTTTCAGATGTAGCTTGTCAACCATTGTCCGTGAGACTATGTTGTCGTTGCTTCCTCCGTCAATGATGAGATCGCAAACCTTCTGGACGACAGTGCATCGGGTCCGGAAGATGTTGTGTCATTGGGTTTTTGTTTCTAACTTGGGAGCGTAGAAGATACGCCGAACGACAAGGACTGTTCCTTCATCGTCTTCTACCACTTCTTCCTCTTGGAAGTCTTGAAACTGACCATCCAATCCTTCTTCTTCCTCATCTGCCAAGTTAGCAACCCTTCGGTTAGGGTAGATGTTTGAGCGATGGTCTAGTTCTCCGCATTTGTAGCACTTGACGGGCAGGCTTGAGGGATTGTAAGGACTTGGATTGGATTTTTGTGGTTCGGCTGGTTATTTGCCGCAGTTGATGGTTTTAGCCGGTGCATTGCTAGTGTTCCCCACATTCGGCTGGTTGCTAGATGAAGCTAAGCCCTCCTGAGCCGAAGCATCTCTCCTTCCTCCTGTCGACTGGCCACCAACATTGGTTCAGCTGAACCTCTGGGCTCCGGCACTAGCCCTATACATTTGAAACTTGACCCTCTGAGCCAATTCAATAGCCTCATTCAAGTTGGAGCTGACCTGCAATGTAACCCTATCGCATGCCATTATTGAACCTAGCGACTTGCTGGCCATCGGTTTCCACCAGATCATTTCGTAAGGAAAGTCTGCATAATTCTTCGGCGTAGACTTTTACTATCTGATTACCTTGCCGACAGTTCTGATACTGTTGGAACAATTGTTGGTCATAATTGCTCGGCAAGAACCTCTTCTTCAGCATCTTCTTCATCCTAGGCCAAGATCTAATGGGAGATTTGTGCTGTCTGGTCTGGCACATCTGAAGTTGGTCCCACCAAGCGGAGGCCCCACTCTTCAGTTTATAAGCCACTAGTTTCACTTTCTTCTCTTCCCCAATGTCCATGTAATCAAAGAACCTTTCGACTTTTGAAATCCAATCAAGGAAGCCATAATATCCATTTGTCCATTGAATGACGACAGTTCAACCTTCATCCGATAGTCCCTGTTCTCCACGGGTCTGCCGGCATCTCCATGATAGAGAACATCTTCATCTGCATTACTGTCTGAGTGAGAACAGACCTCAGGCAGTGGTCGTTGTGGCTGAACTAGGCGGCATGGGTTGGGGGCGACACCGTCCAAATCCACAGGGCCAGGGAAAACCTGGTCCTGCTCAGGGAGGATTTGCACGCGAGCTAACTCACCAATTAAGCGTTCAACGAGAGTGCGTAGGTCACGCATTTCCCTTTGAACCATCCGTAGATCTCCAACTGTAGCTGATCGGTCATCCTCCTGGAGTCTGTCCATGGAGGTAGGCTCTGATAGCAACTGATGCAGCAGCAATAGTGAGAGGTAGAAGCGGACGGTTCAACACCGTGAGACCGTATGAAGATGAAACGGAATAACACCATAGTCCGGTAGAAGTTTGCCGGAATCCACTGGCGACGTTGGAATCAACCAACTCGAGTAGTCCACCTCCGACGTGAGAGCTCAGCTCAGACGAAAATAAATTTGATTAATAAAAGGTGATCTGAAAATACAACTGATGTGGGTTTTATACTAAAACTCTAAAGAAAGAAAATTACACTACTACCCCTAGCTTTACACGTAAAAAAGAGTGAATGACCCTAATCCTAATCATTATACTCATAACAGACTCTGACGGATCGTACGGCCTTCCCAACAAGAATCTGACATGGCTCTGAAAAGTGATTCCGTGACGTCATCCACGTCTGATACTGTCGAACTATCAGTTCGACAGTTCGGCAAGTCGTCCTTCCACTCTGGCTGAATGGTTGCTCGGAAAATCGGTTGTGCGGCTAAATGGGGGCTGTCTGGTAGGACTGCTACTCGGATGGAGGTTGGCTGGACGGCAGAGCAGTTGTTCGGCAAGTCTTACTTCCACTTTAGATGAATGGGTGCACGGCACATCAACTGTTCGGCTGAATGGGGGTTGTCCGGTAAAACTGCTGCTCGGATGGAGGCTGGCTGTCCGGCAGAGCGGCTGTTCGGGAGAGTGTTCCATCCATGGTCCTACATCTTTATTTCCCCCAAAATCTGCTGGAAAGTTTTGAATGAACAGTGCAATCAAGGTATGACAATAAGGCTTCTTCCTTGACAGTCGACCAGAATCAAACCATGAGACCTTTATTAATCATAGTTCCTACTAGCACATTATTTCACTTTGATACCCTAAGGTATTGGCCATGTGCAGATTGTCCCATGACGTACATTTATCTTCAGTTGACCTCCTTGTGACTCTTGCACCAAAGTGCACCGTCTCATTCTTCATCCAAGGACGAGTGCACCTCACACGCCATGTAGAATGAACTATTTATCAAGATAAAATTATCCTCATAAAGTTCCCAAAATTTCAAATAATGCCACTGTTTCTTCTCTTCTTCTCTCCATTATTTCTCCGTCCATCGCCACCCTCCATTTCCTGGTGACCGTCCCTTGCCACTAAGTACTAATGTACTACCTCCCATAATCATTTTCAACTACAAGCACCAGCACCACGAACCCTATTCATCCCTTCACCGAACCATTACCACCGCACAAAAAAACATTACCACAATCATCCTAGCAGAATCAAAAACTGAAAGAGAGAAACTTCTTCCATCTTGGTTTCAATCCATAGTAAGGCCATTTTGCATAAGCTTTTTCTGGAGATAGCTTCATGTGATCCACGTGAAAGGACCGGCTAGCTGTAGTAAAATGGATACCATTCCAATGGGTTCGGCTAGATCTGCGGTTTTAGCAATTCCATTTCGTCCAGCTCTGTTTCTAACACACAAAGGACCACAGCAATAGAAGATAAAGGAAGAAAGAGTATATGGGATAGTGACCTACAGCAGTATCAATCAATAGGAAAGTTCCTTCACAAATCAGAGCGTGATGCGATAATTATTTTGGCACAAAAGTACAGTAATCTCCAAGCTTGGTACATTTCTGGAACAACGACAATATAACATAACTCATGTAGTCACCAATCGTTGAGGGTATGGGCGGGAGAAGAATTAAAGACGGACCTAACATTTCTGGAACAGAGAAGAAATTCGCATGAAATTCTAAGAGAAGCATTTAATACTTTTTTTATTACAGTCGCACTTGCATTTCCACTTAAAACTAAGATGGTTCCTTTGATTTGTCTATTGCGCTTTTGTGTAGTTATTTGTCTTCTGATGGAACAAAAATCAGGACAGTAGCTAGTTGTGTTCAAAATTAAAAAGGGAAATTCCACATTACCCTCATGCAGTTTGGTTGTTGTGCGGATGACCTCCCTAACATTTGCACTTGACCACATAACCTCCATGTGCTCCCGGGATTCATTCGCACAACTCTGTTAACGGAAGCTGTAAAAACTAAAAGTCCCAAATACCCTTCCATATGTGTACAGAGGACAGCAAACAATATCTTTTCACGAAAGGCTCTGGAAAAACTATCAAATTCAGCCAAATACCCCTCCCTAACCCAACAAACGAAATCACCAAGAAAATCAACCCCTCGATGAGAACGGCGACGAGAGTGACTGACAGAAAACAATGCCGGATCCATTATGCGAAATACGCATTAATTTCCATCCTAGAGGGAGAACCAATGGAAGATTCGCGAATGTTACCAATACTAGGCATCCGATGAGAGACAAAGCAATGATGGCAACGATCTGGTCTTTCCAGATCTTTTCTAAACAGACAGTGTAACCCGGATTGACCAGGTTGAATTTGCAGGATTTATCGGGTTGGAGGTGATGAAGGTTGGTTCTGGAGCAATTAAAGGTGGCGGTGGAGGGGTTGCAGCAGAGGGAATCGGAGACGAAGCAGGGGCTGCCGGAAATGGAAACTTGCATTTTGAACTTAATTTAAAGCAACAGAGGAAACGGAAACAGGTCAGTTCAACGCCGCCTTGAACCTTTCAGGGGAAAAAATAGGATTTTGATACCTGTAAATATTTTCGGACTCCCATTTGAACTCAATGTATCTAAGATTTTGAAATTACATTAAGTTATTGACTGCAACTGGTTTGGTTCAAGATATGGTATGTTGCGCCCAACCATCCCAAAATAAATCCCGGCCCAGCTTCAGTACCAACTACCAAATCAAAATTTCAAAGTGGTTACATAATGAGCAAGTCCAAAAAAGGAAGAGGGGAAACGATCTTCGAAATGGCTAATTAGAAGGGCTTGGTTCAATCTTTACAAGGAGATAAGCTTAGAAAATTAATTAGCCACAAAAGCAAATCAGTTAACAATGTGTGTGTGAGCGAGTAAGTGACAGGGGGTAAATACTAGGGGCATTTTTGGAGCTTGGTTCTAATGGAAAAAGGTGTTAAACAATTATCTTGGTAGAACAGGGATCGGTTATTTGGATGGAATAATTGACGGTGCGGATGAGTCCCTGAAGCATATGGGGGTTGTGTGGTCAAGTGTAAATGTTAGGGAGGTCATCTGCACAACGCCCAAAGTGGAACTTTCACAAAATCAAAAATATAGTTGTGTTCGAACCTATGTTATACTAATTGTGAACACGGTGGATTAGGTATAGAGCACAAAATCAATGTGACTTGGGCCACTTGGCACATAAAGGTCCGAATTCTGCCCTAGAATGGCTCTTTCTCCAAGGTTCGGGCCAATATAATCGGTGCTATACCATCTTAAGTATGAGCATGTTTCATAGTCCTCATAGGTGTAACAATTCTCTTTGCGGTGATACAGTTAAGAACAAATTGTGGAATTAAATCCAGAGATTTGCAGTAGGAAAAACAATGTTACCTTCTTCAACTCAAGCTTAGGAGGTGGGGGTTCCTGATAAAAGGTTGGCATGGGTGTTGCTTTAAAAGTCAAGCTTTTTCTTAACATCTTAAGCTCAGCTTCTTGAGTTTCCTATTCATTAAGTACAAAACAAGTCATGCACAACAGTTAAATGCATAACAGTATAACACAAAAACCAGTAGCTTTAAATCCATTATAATGTTACCAACCTTTGTTTTGGCTTGCAAGTCGCTTTTTTCTACTTCCTTCGCATGAATCTTTTCCTCCAGTTTGCAGTAAAACTGT
>NMUG010003646.1:0-14581 GCA_002855965.1 Monotropa hypopitys
AGACGTTGGTCGGTCCGATGCGAAGGGTGACGACCAGGGCGTCGTTATGAGGTAGCTGCACTCGGTCAAGATCTTTCTCCGTGAAAGTGATGGACCATCCTGACCGCTCGGAAGGGGACTTCTGCTTAAGGAAGGGACCGACCATGAGCACTTGCTTTGCAGCAGATGCCTGGTCAATCCCTGTCCGGAGGCGAGCAGCAGCCTCCTTGTTGAGGGGGTCGTAGATAACATTGATCGTGGGGATGTCCTCCTCCAGCTGAATATGACTACCGGACCTCTGAGCCATCTCCAGTGTCTTTTGCTGATCAACCCATGTGGCCAAGTGACCCTGTTGCACTAGAAGCTCCAAGTACGACTTGAAGGGTTTGCACCCAGTCGTAAAATATCCTTGCTCCTTGTGATAAGTGCAATGGATCCTCTTGTCTTTCGTTTTGCCGGTCGTTCCCAGCTTGTGATCTAGACAGGCGAAGAAATGTTGACTCTCGATGTGCTTCAACGCCGCATAAATTGGCTCGGTGAATATGGTAGTCTTGACGGTAAATTCGTGGAGTTTGGGAGCTTTAGGGTCCCTCCTCTTTCCAGCTTTAACGGTGTTCACTTGCCTCCGGCCTCCGACTGGTAGTGGGGCTTGAGAATGCTGCTACGAGCGCTGAGCCGCCCGTTCAGCGAGAAGGTCCTCTAGTTGACAGAATTTCTCTACCGAGAGCATGAGGTCATCCATATCCTCTGATGGGTGGAGAGTGAGATCTGCAAAGATCCGGCTAGTGCTTTCTAGGTCGTTCTTAAAAGAAGAAAAAGCCATTGTCTGATCACATCCTTGGATTTCATTAAAAAGTTCCCAATACCTTTCAGCATACTACCGGAGACTCTCGTCCGGACGCTTCTTGAGGCGAATCAGGGCATCGACCTGCTTCGTCTGCTTGCTGCTAGTGACAAACCGGGCCATGAAGGCTCGCTCGAGATCCCGATAGCAAGAAATACTACGTGAAGGGAGCTTGTTAAATCACAAGGAGCCGAGATTGCCGAGGCTGGTAGGGAATACCTTACACATAACATTGTCGTTTGTAGTGTAGAGAGAGATGATTTGCCTGAAGTGTATCAAGTGAGTGTAGGCGTCCGTCTTTGGGTCGTATTTAGTGAATTTCGGCAAATTGAACCCTGGCGGAAGAGTTGCCAACTCAATCTCCGGAATGAAGGGAGATAGACTGAGTTGCCAAAGCCTGGAATCAACGGACGCCTTTTGCTGGACAGTCCTCTTTTCCGGGCATGGGGCCATCTGACTCCGTCGGTAGTTGAGATGATCCCTGAGGTCCCTGGGGGGAGGGAGTCGTGGTATCTCAAATGTCTTCTTTCATGGCCGGAGGCGTCGTCTGCTCTGTGGCATATACCGGAGCACTGGTAATCCTTCTGGCAGTGATTCCTTCTGTTATCTACTGAAGTGTCTTTGAGATGAATCTCCGGAAAAGTGGCCTTGATTGGGACCAAGTTTCCGTCATCTATGAGGTAAAGAGTCTCGTGAGATCGTCCGGAGCAAGAACTTGAGACAGCACTGGATGTAGGTCGATACCTAGAGGTCCGGGCATGACGGCCTCCCGACTGGCGCTCATGGACTGGGGATAGGCGAATGGCCTTTCCTTTGTCCAAGCAGCCGTGATCGTTCTGTCTTTTCCGTCGCTCAAGATCCGACTGCCTTATGGTGTGCTGAGATTCTGTGCGTTGTAACTTTTCAGAAAGGGCAGAAGGAAGGGGAAGTGGACCGCCGGAAAGCCTGACCAGCTCGTCCTTGAGGAAGGCTATCTCCGAGTCCTTCTGACGGAGCTGCTCGTCCTGGGAAGTGTCGACTATCGGGGGAGGAGCCAAAGGTAGTCGGCGATGATGAACGTCGTGGGAGTCGTCGATGGCCATGGTGGATGGAAGCACTGAGGAAAGAGATGGAGGGATGGACTGTCAATCACCTGAGTCTGGAAACGAGGTTGTCCCACCGTGAACGTCAAATGTGGTGACTGAAATCCAGATGACTCTTCGGATCCTCTGTGCTTCGGTTGGATGGCTGAATGACGTGCTTCGGTAGCCTGAGTGGGTTACCTATAAGATGAAAGGGAATCACTTGCTTGGCTCCTACAAAAGAAGGGTGAGTGCCCACCAGTCGGTAGTGACCGAGAGGGGCCTCCGATGGCTAAGTCAGCAACCGAATGAGAGGAAACTACAAGTGAAAGTAGAAGTCGGAGAGATACCAGAAGATCGATCATGTGAACAGTACTTCACGGGGTATATATAGTAGTCCTGACTTAGCGCCAAAACGTGCAGGTGTATGATGCACACATGTGGAAGCATGGGGCTGACGTCAGCCCTAAAGAGCCATTGGGCCGTTGAACCAACCCGAGTCACGTCAACAGCTGTTCGGCCGACCTGTGTGCCGCCTACTGGAGTATGCTGTTCTCTGTAACTGCCAATGGTGGACCCCTCTAACATAGGACCGTCCGTCGGTGGAAGTCGCTCCTTCTCCCAGCGGGGAGGGGAGACGCGGGCTTCCTTGACGCTCGGATTAAAATTCCGTAGGTTGAAGGAGCCCGCATGGCCGGCCCGGCCTGGTTCCTTCGCATGTCCGGTGAAACTACATAGATTGCCGAAGAACACATGATGAACCGCGAGTCCTGTTCTCTAGCTACAGTGTTGTGCCGGAGATCCGTGAGGCCAATGGCCCTGGATCGCTCCATGATGTATAAAATCGGGTCCGGATTACTGGGGTGATCCGGATGGTGGGGTCCGGCCCAAGAGGGATACGGTCCGGTTACCACAGTTGGTCTATATTGGATATCGATCCTTGAGTTGGCTATATTTATGGGATTTGATCCCTAAATATTATACATTTATGACATTACGCAATGGGGGTTTGATTAGACCCTCCCGTCGAGTCGAGTAATACAAGGAATTATACGGTTAGTTTAGTTGACAAGTTACTAGCATGGAATATTAGCCTAAACTCTAAATTATGAAAATGGTTAATCTTATTTAGATAAGGAATTGAAAATCATTTTAAACCCCTTATTTTTATAAGGTGTGGTTTTGACATGGATACTTGGTCCTTCGGAAACAAATTGGAAACCACTTGATTTATTAAAAATTGAATTGGAACAACTGTCTTATACTTGATCGCATTGTTGAAAACCTATCGGATTCTCTTGCATTCATCGCATACATATTTCTGTATACCCACATGTACACACGGCTATCATATATATCATATGTTTAGATTTCTCTACTAGGCATATGCATAACCCTCTATTTTAGGAAAACCCCCAGTGATATAGCTTGGAGGGGATTTCCAAGGCCTTTGAAGAACTTTGAAGACATTTACATTGTATTTCACTCCTCTTTTTATTTCCGCACTTTTATGTTTTAAGTTAATGGTACCCGGGTCTGTAATATTTGGATTAAACATTTACTTTATTGTATCTGCCTGTGATTGACATTGGATGTGAATATGTAGATGATGGTAGGGGTAATTGTGGGTTTTACTCTAGTAGTTCTTTTAAATTTCTTTAATATCCATTTTCAAAAAATGATTAAAATTCCAGGGCCATTACAATTGGTATTAGAGCTTTAGTTTCAAAAACTTAGAGATATTGGGGAGACACTTAGTCTCGATGGATGCATTGTATGACTGCTCCATTGCATATCATATAATCATGCATATGTGCTTGTGTGCTTGTATATTTGTATGTATTGCATAAGAATCGATGAGGAAATTTGAAACTAATAATTTTATAAAGGTCTATTCTTAGAGTCCTTTCTTCTCGTTGGTTGTCTAGGGTGTTTGACCCTTAGTTGGTGATAGTTGAGTTGTCCTTTCCAGATTTCCCTATTATTGGTGTCTATCTTGAGTCTTGGTTGGTGTTTCCAATCTAGTCTGGTAATTGCCCTTGGTGACTTATTCTTGGCCATATGGACCTCCTTGTTAATATTATTTCCATTCTTTCTATCTTGTAGAAATATGTCTAACCGTCGTGGATGTGGACGTCATAGAGTTCTGATTTTTGACGCGATTAATGAAGAAGTTAATAGCGAGCCTAGAGATCTCCCATGAATTGTCTAAGCTGAAGGAGTTATCCTCGGAGGGATGGCAAATGCCAGTCAGTTTATTCAAGAGATAGCAGTAGTTGTAGTTGAGGCTAGTCGAAAGGTCATTGTGTCTAGACAGAATGCTGCAAGTCGTATCTCCAAGGCTCTTCAGGAATTTTATAGAATGGATCTGCCGAAGTTCAATGGTGGAGGTGATCCAATCGAGGCAAATCATTAGATGACAAAGATCCACAAGGTTTTTAAAATCCTTGAGATTTCTGAGAATAAGGTTCGCATCTCACTTGTTTCGTACCAACTTGTTAGCGAGGCAAATGAATGGTGGACCTCTGTTATTGAAGCTAGAAGGGATGCTCTAAGGGTCCTTGTCGGTGCCAACCCTCAAGAAATCATTAACCCTCTGGGATATATGTCTTGGGCTGATTTTGAAGCCGTATTTGAGAGTCAATACTTTCTGGAATCGTTTCGTGATAATCTTTAGGAACAATTTTAGAAGCTCGAATAGGGAGCTATGACTGTTACTCAATATGCTATCAAAATCCATTCTTTATCCAGGTTTGCCTAGGATTGGGTTAATTCAGAAGAAAAGAAGTGCAAGTGGTTTGAGCAAGGTCTTTATCCCTCCATTCAATGTCTTATTGTTGGGCATCGTATCCGGATCTTTGCTGATATGGTTGAATGTGCCTGGCTCATTGAATCGAAGAAGGATCCAACCAGAGAAGTAAAAGTTTGGGAACCTAGAGGCTAGTTTTCTAGCTCTAGTAATTCCTCAGGTAGCTTTAGAAAGAAGAGACAGTGTGAGCAATCACGTTTCTCGAGAGGACAAAAGTAGCAAGTTAATCCAGGCCAGCCAGGTTTTTGCTTCTAAGAACAGATTGTGTGCCGTAAGTGCAATCAGCATGGACACCTTCGTACAGAATACCCTTAGGTCACTTGCTATGAGTGTGGCCAACCCGATCACGTCTCCAGATTTTATTCTTCCAAAGGCATTGAGCACAGTGTGGAAGGGTCTGTTCAGCAACCCTGGTAGGTTCATCCATTCCAGCAGTAGCAATAGTTTCAGATAACTCCAGTTTCTTCTAGCCAGGGCTCTAGATCTGACAGAAAGGGTCCTTCGGGATTAGGGTAGTCATCATGCCAATGAAGGGGTGCAGAGCATGGTCAGATGACTCAGGGTCGAGTTTATAATGTTACTTCTGTCGCTCCTCAGCCTTTTGTTCAGCAACTAGAGGCATCTGTTGTTTGCCGTAATATTCTTGTCTACAACTCTTGGGAATCTATTCTCATTGACTCAGGTGCATTGCATTCTTTATTGGTATTTTCATTTGCATCTGCTTTGGGATTAGAACTGGAAGTATTTGATCCACCTATGTTAGTGGAATCACCTATTGGAGGCCGTATCCCTTTGAACTATTTTTGTCGTCAATGCAAGATGACAATCGCGGACCGACGCTTCTCCTTTGACCTGATAATGTTGGGTATGTCTGGGTTTGATGTTATATCGGACATGGATTGGCTATGCACTCATCGTGCCAACATCAATTGTTTTCGTCGTCGAGTTCTTATCCAAGCTCCATAGGAAGACTTCTTTTATTTCTTGGGTGATCGTCAGGACCCCGTCAAATTAGCTTTCAATGATCCTAAGGAGTGTGGATCCATCTATTGTATGCTTTCCAACTTGGTCTTGGATGATGATACCTTCGAACGTCAAGAGTTGCCAGATGTTGTATGTGACTTCCCTAATGTGTTTCTAGAGGAGTTACTGGGTCTACCTCCTGAGAGGGAAGTGGAATTCTCCATCGATCTTATTCTTGGATCTGCTCCGATCTCTATTCCATCGTATCAATTTGCTCCAGCCGAATTAAGAGAATTAAAGTCCCAGATTTAGGAGTTATTTGAATTGGAATTCATCCGTCCGAGTTCTTCTCCTTGGGGAGCATCTACTCTCTTTTCCAAGAAGAAGGATGGATCTCTCCGCCTTTGTATTGACTATCGCAAGCTCAACCGAGTGACTATCAAGAATCGTTATCCTATATCCAAGATCGACGATCTCTTCGATCAGTTTCAAGGTTTGACTTGCTTCTCGAAAATAGATTTGTGGTCCAACTATCATCAGTTGCGTATCTAGGAAGGAGATATCTCTAAGACTACTTTCCGCACTCGTTGCGGCAACTTTGAGTTTGTGGTTATGCTGTTTGGACTAACCAATGCTCCGGCTACCTTTATGGACTTAATGACTCATATCTTCTGGCCATTCTTAGACCAATTTGTAGTGGGCTTCGTGGGTGACATTCTTATTTATTCAGCTTTAGTAGAAGAGCATCAGGCTCATATTCGTGTTGTTCTTGAGCTTCTGTAGGAGAATCAGTTGTATGCCAAGCTCAGTAAGTGCAATTTTTGGCTCTCCGAAGTGAAATTCTTCGGACATATGGTGTCTCAATAGGGTGTATCTGTTGATCCAATCAAGATTGAGTCTATCCTTTCCTAGCCTAGACCATCTAATGTGTTCGAAATCTGTAGTTTCCTTAGTCTTGCAGGCTATTATCAATGCTTTGTCCTTGATTTCTCGCGTCTTGTCATTCCTATGACTCATCTTATGCATAAGGATATCCGTTTTGTTTGGGATGATGTGTGTAAAGTTGCTTTTGAGGAGTTGAAGAGCCAGTTGACTTCACCTCCTATTTTCAAAGTTCCCGAGAGAGGCATCAGTTACACTATTTATTGTGATGCTTCGCATAAGGGATTGGGTTATGTGTTGATACAAGCGGGTAAATTCATGGCATATGGGTCTCGTCAGTTGAAAATCCATGAGAGGAACTATTTGACGCATGATTTGGAACTTGCAGCAGTTATTTTTGCATTCAAAAGTTGGAGAAATTATCTCTATGGTGAGAAATTCGAGGTTTTCTCTGACCACAAGAGCCTCAAGTACTTGTTCAAGTAGAAAGAACTTAATATGCGTCAGCGTCGGTAGATGGAACATCTCAAGGATTGTGATTTTGAGCTACAATATCATCTAGGTACGGCTAATGTGGTTGTCGATGCATTGAGCTGACGGTCCTGTCACTTGGCTAGCCTAGCCATTCGTGACTGGAAGTGCATAGAAGACTTGAGAGAATTTTTGAATTATGACGAACAAGTTGGAGAAAATGTCACCTTGTGCAATATGACGATTCATTATTCGATGTTTCAGAAAGTTATAGAAGCACAAGCCAGTGATGAAGAAACGGCAATCATGCGCTCTAGGTATCTTGATGGTAAAGCACCTCAAGATTGGGCAGTATTCGAAGATATGAGCATCCGTTATGACGACAATTCTGGTGGTCCAGAATAAAGAACGACATTGCAATTTTTGTTAGGTGATGTTTTGTTTGCCAAAAAGATAAGGCCAAACATCATCTTCAGGTAGGTACTCTTCATTCTTTTCCCTTTCCGGAGTGGAAGTGGGAACATGTCACCATGGATTTTGTCTCTGGTTTGCCTAAGTTGCAGGATGGTATGGATGCTATTTAGGTCGTTGTCGATAGATTGATGAAATCGGTGCATTTTCTACCCATTCGGGTTTCTCAGTCTATTGATTCTTTGAGATGATTGTATGTTCGTGAAATCATCAATTCGTATGGGAGACCATTGTCCATCGTATCTGATCGTGACCCTCGCTTTACTTCTCATTTTTGGAAGAGCTTGCAGAAATCTTTTGGTACCGAACTTCATTTTAGTACATCTTTTCATCCTCAAACTGATGAATTGTCTGAATGCACCATTCAAACTTTGGAAGATATTCTATGTGCTTGCGTATTAGACTATTAGGGCAATTCGGGTGACCACTTGCCACTGGTCGAATTTTCTTACAACAATAGCTATCAATCAAGTATTGGGATGACGCCTTTCAAAGCATTGTACAGGAGACCATGCAGATCACCTGTTTGTTGGTTTGATGTCGGGGATGTTGCAACTATGGGTACAGAAGCTGTTAGACAAACCATCGAGAAGATTAACTTAATTTGCCAGAGTGTATTGACAGCTCAAAGTCATAATAAGAGTTACGTGGACAACCGTTGTCATCCTTTATCCTTTGAGGTTGGTGATCATGTTTTCTTGAAGGTATCACCTCATCGTGAAACCACTCGTTTTGGAAATAGGGGCAAGCTAGCACCTCATTTTATTGGACTCTTTGATGTTATTAAAAGGGTAGGAGAAGTGGCGTATCGTTTGGCATTGTCGTATCAAATTTCAAGCATTCATGATGTGTTCCACATTTCTATACTTCGTAAGTATGAGCCCAATCCTTCTCATATTTTGTATTGGTTATCTATCACTTTGGAGGCCAATGTTTCTTATGAGGAATGTTCCATTCATATTTTGGATTCGAGGGAACAAGTCTTGCAGGGAAAGACTATTCCTATTGTCAATGTTCTTTGGAGGAATTATAATATCGAGGAAGCAACTTGGGAAGAAGAAAGTGAAATTCGAGAGCAACATCTGGAATTATTCGATTCCTAGTGGATTCTTTTTATTCTTCTTGTTGTATCTTCATTTGTTTGACCTTGTCAATTTCGATGACAAAATTTCTTTAAGAAGGGTGGATTGTAACGGTTCAAAAATTTAATTATATAATTTCCCGTTAATCCCAATTATTTCTTGGAATTAATTCTAAACTCCTTTAATTCATATTCGAGGATATCCTTTTATTAATTCCATGTAAATTAATGTTCATTCACATGGATTTATAATCAATTCCCTTCTTGAATTATGGATTCCCGAGCATCCCCGAGATGATTGTTTAAATTGTGAGGAGTTTGATATGCTCGGTAGGGGAATTGGATGTGTTCATGGACGTTGAGGTGATTGCCATGAGTGTTTGGTAATCACATTTCAATTGTTGAATTCTTCTCAAAAACCCTTCCATTTCGATATACTATTAGGCCCCATCCGACCTGTATTTCGATATGCAGTGCTGGGAGTGGCTTGGGCAGCATGTTATTTTGATATGCAATGGGATTGTATATCTAAATGACCCCTCTTTGGTTTCCTCCAGTGAGTTGCTGTATCGAAATGCACATCATGTGTATTTCGATATAAAGGTCCTCTGACCTCTTCTCCTTCTTTGCATATTTCTATATACACTTTAGGTGTATGTCGTAATATAGACTCTTGGACTCTATATCGATTGGTAGTATTTCAATATGCTTATGTGCATATCGATATAGGAGTGTTCTGGTGCCCCTTGACTCTTTGGGTATTTCGATATACACATTATGTGTATATGGAAATACAGGTTCTCTGGTCAACTTCTCCACTTTTGTATTTCCATATACCAGTTGGGTATATCGAAATGAAGGCTTTCTGGGCAGATTTGTATTGAGCGTATTTCGATATGCACCTCGAGTGCATATCAATATACATTTGTTCTGGCCACCCCCTGTGTTGATTGTATATTGATATACATGATTTTTATATCGATAATTAGGGAGAAACTTTGGTAGGCATCACATCTTTTTACAATTTCTTCCCCGTCTTCCATCATCCTCAGCCACCAATAGCCCTATGAAATGGCTTTATGTGCAAGTGACCTTCCTCTTGTGTGGGCGCTGCAACTGCCAGATTGAAGCTCCTGCAACACCCCTTCCACTAATATTAGATGCACGTGGTGGATGTACGGTCTGAATAATGATCGTCTATAGAGCTTGGAGCTTGGGGATAGCCAGAACCGTGCCACCTTGTGAACTATGCAGTGGGTGTCCTTTTTGTCTTCTAACAGTGAGCTATCTTTTAAAAAGAAAATAATAGGATCCATCCAGCTTGGACCTTGACTGATGTAGTAGACCATTGTTTGCTTTAGTGGGTCTATGCTAGGTTGGTCCATGCTCTGGATGCTGATTGTTCTCTGCTTTTTTTGTTCTGCTACTGAAGCTATCTCTACGAGAGCGTCGGCATGTGTGTTCTGCTCTATGCCAACCTGCTGAACCTGGATCTGCTTGAATAGTCCCAGACTCTCTCTAGATTTTTGGACATATCTTCCCATTCGTTCATCTCGGCACTCGTAATTACCATTGATTTAGTTTACTATGAGCTGAGAGTCATTGTATACTATGAGGTTCTGGATATCTAATTCTTGTGATGATTTGAGTCTAGCGAATAGGGCTTCGTACTCGGCTTCGTTGTTGGAAGTGCTAAAGTCGAGCCAAAGGGAGTGTTCATACATGACACCCTCTGGTGAAATGAGCACTATTCTAGCCCCATTCCCTCGGTAGTTTGAAGCCCCATCCATGAACATCTTTTAAAATTTATTATCTGGCAATTGTTGTAGTTGGGCTTGAGTGGTATGGCTTTCTTTGGTTTGAGATTCTTCAGGCCGAAGAGAGTATTCGGCAATGAAATCGATAAGAATCTGGCCTTTGATGGTTGTCCTAGGTTGGAACTTGATGTCGAAGTTGGAAAGTTCAACAACCCATTTAGTTATCCGTCTAAATAGGTCGGTGCACCTCAATAGTGACCGAAAAGGGAACTCGGTCAAGACGACAATGGTGTGGGTCTGAAATTAAGGCGCAAGTTTCCTCGAAGCAATAATCAGGGCATAGGAAATTTTTCCAAAGGAAGGTACTTGGTTTCTGTGCTACTGAGGGACTTGCTAGAAAAGTAGACAAGGAGTTTCTCATTTCCTTCTTGCTAAATCAATGATGAGCTTATGGAATGCGATGTTACGGCCAAGTAAAGGAATAGCTCTTCCCCTCTATTGATTTGGAAAGAAGATGAACTGAGGAGAGGTAGCTTTTGAGGTAGCCGAGGGCTTCTCTGCATTGGTTGGTCCACTCAAAGTGTCGTCGGTTGTTCTTCTTCAAAACTTCATAGAATGGTTAGCACTTGTCTGAAGACCGACTCGTGAATCGATTAAAGGTCACCGTCATTCCGGCTAGCTTCTGAACTTCTTTAAGGGTTTTTGGATCCTCCAACTGTTGGATGGCCGAGATCTGGGATGGGTCAGCATCAATACCTCGGCATGTCACCAGGTATCCCAGGAATTTCCCGAAACTGACACCACAGGCACAATTTGAAGCATTGAACTGAAGCTTGGGTTTCCTCAAGATGTTGAACACGCTCTGGAGGTCTGTCAGGTGATGGTCTTCAGTCTTGCTTTTGACAACCATATCATCGATGTAGGCCTCCATAGTGTCACCGAGATGGGAGTTTAACATTTTTGTTATCATCCTCTGGTAGGTAGCTTCAGCATTTTTAAGGCCAAAGGGCATTACATTGTAGCAAAAGAGACCATGAGGAGTGATGAACGTCGTCTTCTCTTGGTCTGGGCCAAATATTGCAATCTGGTGATATCCCCGGTAAGTATCCATAAATCTCATGCGAGAGTGTCCAGACATTGAGTCAACCAGTTGATCTATCCTTAGCACCAGAAAGCTATCCTTGGAGCAAGCCTCATTGAGGTTGGTGTAGTCCACATAAACCCTCCACTTTTCAGTTTTCTTCTTGACCACCATCGTGTTGGCCAACTAGGTGGGGTACTGGACCTCTCTGATCATGTGAGCTTCGATCAACTGATCTACTTCTTCTATTATGGCATCGGCATAAGTAGTTGTCGAACGTCTAGTCTTCTGAATGACTGGCCAGCACTCCGGTCGAATGTTGAGGTGATGGCAGATGAAGTCTGGGTCAACGCCTGGCATTTCGTAGGGGGTCTAGGCAAATACTTCCATGTTTCTTTTGAGGAGGTTGATCAGGTCCTCTTTCTCGGCATTGGCCAGTGATGAGCCAATAAGAAAGAAGCGTTGCGAATCATCCGTACCCATAGGTATGGTCACAAGGTCCTCAATAGATTTTTTTAGAGGTACTTGTACTGATGTCCTCGAGCACAGGCTGGTACGGAACCTCCACCTAGTGTACCTACTCGGGGTTGACTTTTCCTTTGACAACAGCGATATAGCACTGATATTTGATCACCCTGAAGCTCTTCCACTCCTCAGCTGCCAATGAATTTGATAACCTGGTGGTACATGGATGCCACGTCCCTTCCCGGACAACATGACTAAAAATTAAATTCTGATCCTTAATAATGCTTAAGGAAACACACATCTATTTTATTAATATTTAACACTATTCCAGAATCCATTCAAAAGGAAAATGCAATCTATGCAATATTACAAACATTTTCTCCTATCATCGTTCTTTTACTTATTTATATTACAGAACTTTGATTACAAACACAACTAATTATGTATAAAAGGAGAATAAAACATCTCTAAACTACCTCCTGAAACTATACCTCCTAGCCAGTAGTGGACATCCTAGATCCTATCAAAACACAAGAATCTAAAATTGGATTCCAGGAATGAATAAGAAACAATATATGATAATTCCTAAAATAGGGAATCAATATAAAATCAGCAGGATAAATAGTAGCATAATAAACAAAGATACAAGCAATGGAAGTTCTTTGACCAATTCTCAACTACTGTTTCGAATGCACCTCCTATTTTATTTACGTTTTCTTATAACACCAATGTTATGCATATGTATGCATTAAAACCACTTTTTGTAACATGACAAATTTATGCCCAATGTGTGTTACTTCAAGATCGTAGCTTATTATAGGCTTCGTAAATGCCTTGGTACCATAATCTCACAAGCTTGTAGCTTACATGAAAATCATTTGCATGAATAATGCTTTAACACCATTTCTACAACACACCACCACGACCACATTCCACAATATCAAACCATGCTTTTATGATGCATGTATGTTTAATGAAAATTGAACACATCCTTAACAATTCAGTATTATAAATGGAATATCTATCATTCACAACTGTATAATATGGATGTGATATTTGTGGGTTTTTGGACCCTGACCTTGTCTGCTCACCTGAATCCGAATATGAACAACTACTAATAGGTTCTTCCTGCAACCACAAAAAACTGTTAGAATTGCCCGGCCTTGTCTACCGAAATGGCCCTCCGATACCAAAGTCAGATGAGTGTATACGAGAGAGTAAAGTAGCTGCGTAAGAGCTCTGTAAAACCAAAAGAATTGAGAGCTTACCCAGTCTCACACTGTTCATATTTATAGGATTCCCATAGTACCCAATCCAGCACCATTATCGATAACCGTCATGGATAGTCAGCCATAATACCTGGTGTCGCGCCGGGAAAATTCTTCCGCCTCCCTTCTTCGCTTCTGCCCGATGTTTTCGGGGGTCGCATTTCCGGATGGCGTACTTTGACTTTTCGGGGTTTAATGCGATGTTTGATAAATGAAAATGGGTGATGGTTGGACTTACTTGATTTTAAAATATTCAGACTTAATAACGGTTTTATAATTGCCAAGGCAATATATATCCTATTATTAATCTGTTTTTCAGAATCGCCACTCGGCATAGAGTTATGGTGTGCCAAGTCACCGGTTTTATTAAGAAAAGGATGGTCTGCGAAATTCAGAAGATCAGGTTCGGAGACTTAATTACGAATGGAGAAGGTGTTAGGCACCCCATTCGCCCTTTCGGTACTTCCTTTTCAAAAGTAAATTTTCTTCCCATTTAAAATCAAGGATTTCTCAGCCAAGAAAAATAAACATAAAACTTGTTGATACCCAATTTTGACCCAACTACCGAAGTCAACAGAATGGTCAAACCAGTCTCCGAGAATTTTTCAAACGCAATTCCGGGATGTCAAGACTCCCCGCAAAAAATGTCGACATCAGCCAGCGATAATGCAGCAGCAAGCCGAAGCCGATAAAGTGTTGAGAAATATTTATCCGAAGTCAGAATTTTAATCCGACCAAAGGAGCGAGACGAACAGTAACCGAACAGCCGACAAAAATCCTCTTTGCATGCTTCATGCCCCGGAATCAACAGAATTTCGCGCGAGCATCCGAAATCATGTTTAGGAATGGAAAGTCAACGGTAATTTCGTTACAGGAAAGTCTGTGTAAAAATCGAATCCATCCGAGCAAAATTCAGAATTCAGTCGAAGCGCCGCGCCGTTCATTGTTACCGCGATGACAAGACGACGTCAGAATCGAGCAAACGTAATTTTCATGAGAAGCATTTGAAGAGGCAAATATTCACTGATAAACCAAAGCGACGAATAAAAAGCAGTTCAAAGCGCAGCGACATCTCCCGGTCAGAGCGGAAAGGCCGGTTTCCAAAGAATTTCAGAAAAGTGTCCGGAATAATCTTGTGACAATTTTTAAATTCCTGATTTAATTCAAGCATCGCAAATATCTACTTCAAATTTTTAGAGACGGAGCCGAGCATAGGGCCGAGCAAGCGCATATCAATGGTCCAGATCGATTTTTGGACCCGAGAAGACTTTAGATTTTCTTTTTCATTTTAATTTCATTACATTTATTATTTTCGGCAGTGATTTGACATGAAATCCAGTCTCACACTCAAAGACATAACATCAAATCTACTTTGCTGCGCACTTCCCAATAAAAAATGGGATTTTTCAACATGTTGCATCTATAGATGCGACATGCTCAAATCTATAA
>NMUG010003647.1:0-14581 GCA_002855965.1 Monotropa hypopitys
TTTCACATTCAATTTTATCATGAGATGACCATTGCACCAAAAGCCCTAATTTGGAGAAATCTAGGGTTTGCCAAAAATTGGGGGTTTTCACCCAATTCGCACACACATGAAATTGACACCATAGAAATGCAATTAAACCCTAGAGACACAAAAGCCCTCAACAAATTTCATGATTTATGGTCAAACCCTAGGTCAATTTCGAAAATTTACACATAGATATGAAATTGACAAAAATTTAAGATCATACAAGGGAGGAGGGAGAACATAATCAAGAGAATACAAGATAAGAAACATTTCCTACCTCAAATTTTCTCCAAGAAAACCGAAAATCTGAAAATCGAGGGATGGCCGAACTAAGGTGCTTCCCGGGTAGCCTTCGATGTGTAGAACACACTTCCTTGTTGGCAAAACTTGAGAAGAGGGCTAGATTGTTGGGAAATTTAGAGAGAAGGAGGAGATTTTTAGAGTGAGAAAGGGTTGGGAGGTAGAGAGAGAAGGTGTAAATGAGTTTGGAACTCAAATTAGGTCAAAAATCGTGTATATGGTTGAAGGGGTTGAGTAGGGAATGACCAAAGTGCCCCTCATTAACATTCCAAAATCTGCCTTCCGCGTAACCGTAACCGGTTACGCCCCAAAAGTGCTACCGGTTACGACCCTCGCGGTAGTTTGCTCGTTTCCCTACAGACACGCAAGCGTAACCGGTTACGCCTCAAAATCCCGTAACCGGTTGCACTAGGCTCAGGATTTCCTAGAATTGCTACCGAAACGGTTTTGAGCCTAACTCTTTCATCCGGACTCCGATTGACGCGATTCAAGTCTCGTTGGATTCGTAATTGAATTCTCTACCATAATCAGGGGTCAACCACCTTAAAATCGCAATAGGATTTTAAGATAAAATAAATTAAGGTTCTAATCAATTCTAGAATACGAATTTAATTTCCGGAAAATACTTTATAAAATACGGGTCGTTACATTAATGAAGGGCAAAATCTACAAAACCCAAGGAATGGTTATGAAATGTAAGGAGATGAGAGGGGAGAAATGAGTTTGAGAGAGGGGGAGAGGAGACTTACCCTTGGGAGAGGAAGAGAGAGAGAGCCAAACTTGTCCAAATGAGTGTTTCTTGAACACAAGGTGGCCTATATACAAACCCCACTTGAAAAGACCACAATGTCCTTCAATTAAAATTCAACATCTCGAAATAACAGAAGGAGACCGGTCTACAGCGGCTCGGGGGACCGGTCGCCTCTATAAAATTGTGCCCACTGGAAAATCTCGATCGGTCTGCAATGGCATGGGGGACCAGTCGCAAGCTGGTACGAGAGCTCATTGTAAAATCCCGACCGGTCTGCAATGGCATGGGGGACCGGTCGCGATGAGGTATTTTGAAAAAGTTTGTAAATGTGACCTCCGAGAGTATTTCGGTCATAACTTCTTCGTCCGATCTCCGATTGACTCGATTCAAGATGCGTTGGATTTCTAATGAGATTCTCTCCAACATTCATGAATAATGTAATTCATTTAAAATTAATTTTAAATTCTAGGTCGTTACATCTCATACCACTTAAAGAAATTTCGTCCTCGAAATTAAGTAAGAAAAGAGAGGGGATGAAAATCATACCACCGACTAGTGAGACCAACGTATTCACTCCCCAACAATTGAATCGAAACCAAAACATACCTACACAACAAACTTCTCAAGGGTAAGATCGCAACAAGAGTGGGTGTGAGTTCAGCTAAAATGCATGGATTCAATACGGTTGTTTGAACGCTCTATCAAACACGAGTACCACTTTGCTTCAACGTCCTACGATTCGTCCACGAAATTTACTAAGGATAGAGGTGCAAGGGTTCCAACTGAGGAACACGAAACTTGAGAAAACCTACGTGCCACACAAAAGAATAAAAGGGACAACTCCCGATAAGGTGTGGACACGCCGACATGAAAGGGACATGTCGGTACGAAAGGGACATGCCGATACAAGACTTGATTTTGCCAGAGATACAAGAGACGGAGGATCCCATAAGGGATTAATCTCCTCAAGAACAAGAAGCCAACAATCTTCTTACTGCCATATTTACAACGAGGAACTAATCGGTTCTACAATTGTCAATACTCTATTATTGATCTACAAACTCACACACAGTAATTCTAGAGTCGTCATCCGCCACAAGTCAACAATTGCACTATGGGTACACTGATACATTCGGATACGCTAAAGACACACCGAGGACACTCCGACACGGCAAGGACACGCCGAGGATACGCCGACACATGATAGACCGTTTGCACGAATGCTATAAAATTATAATCTGCGAGGATACGTCATCGTACCAACACCCACAAACCAACCGAAATGAAAATGCTCAAAATCCCGAGCCAAAGAATACACCACACCAAACACACACATCCATGTGCAGTAATCAGATGACCTTGGTGATTTGTTTTGAGACGCCCTGACCGGTAGCTCTTATCAAACCAATTCACCACGTCAAACGTATATCACATAACCAAAAAATACTCATGCACCCACGCACGCCAAAATGTGCAAGTGCCAAGCCCAAACAATATGGCCTGGCACTAAACTCACACCAAGTCTAGACCACAATATACATTCATACCCAACTTTTCCCACGGTCAATCAAACACACACTTCTTTGGTCCACGAACGTCTATCTAATGATGAAATAACGTCCAATACAGAATCGTAGCAAAAGATAACGGAAGTCTCTTATCCAACTAAGACCTCGCAACCGAAAAGGAAACAATCGCATTTTGATCAAGAACACCACGACGATAGAAAGGTAATCCACCAAAAACATAGTCCTTCGAACAAGGAAGATATTCACCAAGAGGAACAATGAAATGTGATCATCAAGTGTCACCCAACTAGAGAAACGAAGTGGCACATCGTGTCACATGGGTGATCCGCGATTCAAGATGTAACTCAAACAAAATACCACAAAGACGTGAAAGATTCCCCCACATGCATCAAGCAAGATGCGAGTCAAAGAAATGTCATCCAAGAGTCAACAAGTCTTACAACTTACATTGAACGGAATACAATTCAAATGGATGCTATCAAGGAGTCAACAGGCTCCAGAACGAGTTGTCAACAAGGTACAACAAACACCAGGTACAAAGGAGTCTGATTTGGTACCTAAGATCGTCAACCGAAAAAATATCAACCCATAGCCCACGACCAATCAAACACGAGGCTTACCAATTTCCAAGAATCATTAATCTATGGTCGATGAAACACCTAGTACAAAATATATGTCGTGTGGAACAGGGAGAAGTCGAGATCTCTCTCACCACTAGAGTCTCAACACCATGTAGTGGGTACACCACTCGTGCTCAAAACACAACTACCAAAGAGATGGTCTATCAAGGAGAAAGAAAGGAAGTTTCCGATAAGGATTGCACCGATCAAAACCAACACCAAAGAATGTTGACCAAGGAAGTACCACATCATAGATTTTGTCTTTCCTAAGTTCCTTCAATTTGGGGTAATCTCTTACCATACAACCAACTCTACCATTGGAAATATGGTAGCTTAGTTAGCGGTCCACTATGAGACATTTTGAGGAGATGATTCTTGGATGAGCAGGAATTGGTTTGTGCGGCTAGACCTTGGCTGAGAAGGTAAAGGAACAAGATCCAGAGTACGGGTAGGAACATGACGATACACAACCTGGAAAGGAGTGTGGCCTATGGATCTGTTGAGGGTGTTGTTGAATGCAAATTCAGCTTGGGGCAATTGGAGGTCCCACTGGCTGGGCTTGTATCCAGCTAGGCAACGTAGAATGTTGCCGAGTGTGCGGTTGACCACCTCTGTCTGGCCGTCCGTTTGTGGGTGATAATTACTTCTGAGCTGGAGTCTGGTCTCAAACATAGCCCACAAGTTCCTCCAGAAGTAACTGAGGAACTAACTATCTCTGTCCAAGGTGATTGTCTTAGGTACGCCGTGCAGACGAACAATTTCCCTGAAGAAAAGATTAGCAATGTTTGAGGCGTCATGAGTCTTCCTGCACGCCACAAAGTGTGCCATCTTCGAAAATCTTTCAACTACCGCCATGATTGAGTCTGTGTGTTCTGGGCAACACGAGCACGAAATCCATGGACAGATCTTCCTATGGTGCTTCCGGAACAGGCAATGAAGTGTAGAGGCCTGTGTTCTGGGTCTGACCTTTAGCCGTTTGGCAGATGCAGCACCTCTGAATGAATCGACCAACGTCACGCTTGAGTTGAGGCCAATGATATCTATCCTCCACTTGCTGAATAGTTTTATCACGGCCAACGTGTCCCCCAAGTCCGCCGCAATGAACCTCTTTGACTAGCAACTCCCGTAATGATGATCTGGGAATGCACAGCTGATTTCCTTTGAATAAATACCCCTCATGGATAAGAAATCCATTCGATCCTGTCTTGATGAGATGGCATTGGGACCACAAGTCCTGAAAATCTTCATCTTCCCCGTACAACTCTTTGAGAAAATCAAATCCCACTAGCTCTGTGCGGGCAACAGCAAGAATGGATGCTCTGCGGCTTAGGGCATCAGCAGCTCGGTTAGAGGTTCTCGCGGTGTGCTTTAGAACAAACTTGAAAGCTTGGACACGGGCAATCCATCTGGCGTGTTTTCGGTTAATGGTAGCTGAGCTATTCAGAAATTCTAAAGCCTTGTTGTCTGTCTGGAGCACAAACTCGTAATGAATGAGGTAGTGCTCCCAAACTCTCAGGGCTTAGATAACTGCGTAGAGCTCCAGCTCATAAGCAGTCCAATTCTTCCTTGCCTCGCTTAGCTTCTCCCTGTAGTAAGCCACTGGTCGACCTTTTGGGATAAAACAGCTCCAATGCCAATGTAGCTGGCGTGTGAACTTCGAATAACTTACCAAAATCTGGAAGAGCTAAGATTGGTGTTGTAGACAGTTTCTCCTTGAGCTCGACAAAGCTTTGCTTGGCATCAGTGGTCCACTCAAACTGCTTCTTCTTTAGGCACTCAGTCATGGGTGCCGCAAGGGTGTTGAAATTCTTGATGAACCTCCTATAGAAGGTGGCTAAACTGTGGAAACTCCTCACATCGTGTGCGGAAGTGGGTGTTGGTCACTCTTGAATAGCTCGAACCTTCTCTTGATCGACCGTCAGCCCATCCGCGCTGACCACAAAGCCTAAGAACACTAGTCTGTTGGTCAAGAAACTACACTTCTTCAAGTTGACGTGAAGGTTGTTGTCTCTAAGCAGTACCAAGACCTCTCTCAGGTGTTGGTGATGTGCTTGTCGGCTACGGCTATAGATTAGAATGTCATCGAAATAAACAACAACACAGGATCCAATAAGAGGTCGGATTACTTGGGTCATAAGCCGCATAAATGTGCTTGGGGCATTGGACAACCCAAATGGCATCACAAGCCACTCATATAGGCCATCATTGGTCTTGAAGGTTGTCTTCCACTCATCTCCTGGGCGGATTCTGATCTGATGGTAGCCACTCTTCAAATACAGCTTTGAAAAGATTGTAGCTCCTGCTAACTGATCCACCATATCCTCAAGTCGTGGAATAGGGAAATGGTATTTGATAGTAATCTTGTTGATAGCTCGGTTGTCAACACACATTCTCCAACTCCCATCCTTCTTTGGTGTAAGCAGTGCGGTCACTGCACATGGGCTCATGTTTTCTTGGAGAAACCCCTTTCTGATCAACTCACTAATCTAGTTCTGCAGCTCGGCATGCTCTGCTGGACTCATCCGATAGTGTGGCAAGTTAGTGAGACATTATCCTAGGATCAGGTCTATCTGGTGTTGAATGTCCCGTGCTGGGGGTAGACCATCTGGCATCTCGGCTGAAAGGACTGAGCTGAACTCTTCAATAATGGGCTCCAAATCGGCAGGTATGCTGGTCGGCTGTGGACCTACTCCTTTCACCACCACTAGGTGCACTTCTCGCTCCTCCAGCTCTTCTTTTCCCAACTTCGGCACTACTAGTAGAGTTTTGCTCGCAGTGCGGGTCTCCCTGGGCTTCTGTCCTCCCATGGGAACCAAAGTAATCTTGGTCCCGTGGTACACGAATGAATAAGTGTTGAGACGACCGTTGTGGGTAGACCTAACATCAAATTGCCAAGGTCTGCCTAGCAGCAAATGGCAAGCTGACATATCCACCACATCACATATCACCTCATCCTTGTACTTCTGGCCAATAAAAAGTTGTACCATGCAGCAGTCATTAACCTTGACTTCTCCACCGTCATTAATCCAACCAATCTTGTACGGATTGGGATGACCTTCGGTCTTTAGTTGAAGCTTATCCACCATAGTTCGGGAAACTAAGTTGTTAGTGCTCCCTCCATCAATAATCAGCTCGCACACTCTCTGGCCCACCGTACAACGAGTGCAAAAGATATTGTGCCTCTGAGTCTCAGTTTCTATCCTGGGAGAATACAGTAATCTGCGGACAACCAAAACAACTCCCTCATCAGCCTCCACCACTTCCTCTTCATCAAACTCCTAGGCCTGGTCTTCTAGCAGCTCTTCTTCTTCATTTCCCTACAGGGCAAGGTTGGCAACTCGTCTGTTCGAGCAGTTGTTGGAATGGTGACCTGGCTCTCTACACCTGTAACACTTGATAGATTGGGAGGATGGCGTGTAAGGGCTTGGTAAGGTCTTTTGGGGTGCGGCGACCTGTTTACTGCCTTGCCGCGCTGGCTGATTAATACTTGAACTCCCTGCGGCTGCTTCTCCACTGGTCGCGCTGCCATAAGTCTGACTTGGCAGCTCTGTCTTTCCACCTGGCACCTGTCCTGCCGTGGTCCTACTGAATTTCTGAGCTCCCGCACTAATGCGGTCCAGTTGGGCTTCAACCCATAGGGCTAGCTCAACAGCCTCATTGAGGGTAAAGGCTGGGTGCAACACCACTCGGTCTTGGATAGGCATGCGTAGGCCATTGTTAAACCTAGCCACCTGTTGGTTATCATTTTCTACCTGGTCATTACGAGATGATAACCTATAGAACTCCTCCATGTAGGCTCTGACATACCTAAGTCCCTGCTTGCAGTTCTGATACTACTGGAATAGCATTTGCTCATAGTTAGCAGGTAAGAACCTCTGTTTCATCAGCTTCTTCATCCTCGTCCATGAACGTATCTGGGCTTTGTTCTGTCGTGCTCGGGACATCTATACATGGTTCCACCAAGCTGAGGCGCCACTCTTGAGACGGTAGGACACAAACTTGACCTTCTTCTCCTCTTCAATACCTATGTAATCGAAGAAACGCTCAACCTCTGTTAACCAGTCAAGAAATCCTTCTACGTCTAAGTAGCCATCAAAAGAAGGTAACTCCACCTTCATTCGGTAGTCTCTGTTCTCTGTAGGTCGCTCCTGGTCTCCATAGTTAATCACCCTCTTATCAACATCACTGTCTGAGTCTGATAAGGCTGCAGGTATGGGGTGTGGATGAGGAACTCTTCTCGGAACTCTGGCTTGTGCACCATTCTGGCCCACAGGTTCAGGGAAAGTCTGAGCCTGCTCTTGACGGACCTGAACACGAGCAAACTCGTTGGTAAGGCGTTCAACAAGTTCGCGTAGTTCACGCATCTCCTATTGAACAACTCTTAAATCTCCAACTGTGACTGATCGATCATCTGGAGCATCGTCCATCGGAAGTAGGCTCTGATACCAACTAACACAGAACGCATCGGAATGATAAACGTAGAAATGAAGGTCAGTTCAGGGAAACTGAATCCGAGGTGAATGGTGGACGGATTTTGAATGAAATCCGGTAGAGGCAGACAGATTATCACCGTAATCTGTAAGGAATGGTCGGATTAGCACCGTAATCCAGTAGAGAAGTTAGGAATCCACCTAACCGACACAGGAATCCACCCGTGGCTCAGGAGTCCACCTGAAGAACATAAGAGAGAATGCTCTCCTCCGAGATATGATTTTCAATTTTTATCAAAAGCTGTTTGAATCTGTACATCGCTAGGCTTATATAGCCCGAAGTGAATTACAATGGAAAACTCTAATAGGAAAGGCGGCTAATACGCCAAAAGGAAAAATAAGGTAAATGATTACAAATGTACAATTTCCTAACAGAATATGAAAAGTAATAACATAAATTGTTAGAACTTTGTCAGGTGGTCCCCGTGTGGTCTCATCCCAGTAGCTCTGCGGGAATGCGGCCGAGCTGAGGTGTAGCTTTTGAGGCCGTGCTGTCGTGGGTTGCCTTTCCGAACTGGTACGAGTTGGACTGGCCGGGCTGGGCTGAAGTTCCTTGGAGCAGTGCGGCGAGTGTGGAAGCTCGGCATCTGGTACGTGGAGTGGCAGCTCGGCGAGGAGTGTAGGTTGTGCGGCTGGGTGAAAAGAAGGGGTAGGTTGCTCGGCTGGGGATAAGGTCTGCTCGGCAGCTCTACTGAGGATACATGTAGGACCTTGTACTACATCAGTCTACCAAGTAAGTGTATCCAAGCAACAGTCAACGTACAGAGGGTGTGAAAAGCTCTCTACAACTAGTCATTTACATCTAAGGATTCACGTATAATATTTCACCTCGAGTTCCATCTTCAATGAACTATTCAATTTCTTTTCCAAAATATGTACCTCAAGTAGTACCACTGCTTTTATGTGCACCAACCCATGATTATTACTAACGATAATCATTCATCCACCATATACCTAAACTATACACCGATCAAATGTATAATACGTGTGAAGTCATATAAGTTCATTTACACTTCCAACTTCGTACATTCCTATAAGGAATAAATGTATTGCATAACTCTAGGGTGAACACACACACCCAATAATATAATATGATTTACATCCACTTTATAACTCTAGGGTGAACGTACCTACACCCAATAATATACTTTAATTCATTCCTGCCCGAAGGCTAGCCCACCTGGCTAAAACATCTTTCATCAACATCTACTATAATTTCATTTATTCCTGCCCGAAGGCTAGCCCATCTCGCTAAAACATCATTCATCAACATCCACAATCTGTGGAACAAAACACCAAATGCCTGAAGGCTAGCCCACCTGGTTATAACTGATGATCATAATGATCTACTGCCAACACTGGCCACCTTAGGCTATACACCAGCCTCTTGGCAAAAAGGCCGCAAACTGCCAACACTGGCCACCTTATGCGTATAAACACCCATTCTGCCCACACTGGCCACCTTATGAGTATAAACACGCATTCTGCCCACACTGGCCACCTTAGCACATACACAAGTGACAAACATCGTCTCAATATATATGTATAAGTATGTACATAACTACGGGAAATATTCCCCTTTACCTGGACTCACATACTAGTAGTCCTACTCAACACCTTTTATTAAATCAACAAGGCCCAAAGAGGCCACACACCTTCCACCGTCAACCAACAAGTAGCATATTATATGTATACATAGTGTCATAATTATTAAGTAACCCTACATGGGTCTATCACGCTTCCACTACGCTACTCCGATTATTCTTTCTTTGATTTAATACATGCATAACATTCAAGAAGCGTACACCTCAATTATTAATTTCCAATGCATTTGTGTACATAACATCGGTATAGCCTCAAGTGATCCAACAAGGAAATACTACGCATCCATCGTATATATTGTACAACTAAGTACATTAATCATTCAAGTTTTCTTAACCTACTTCATCATCCTTTTCATAATTATGGGATACACCATTTGATTCAAGTAGTTTCATTTAAACATCGAAAACTATTCGCATATGAGTAAATAAATTTCATATCTAACACAAACTCACCAGTTACCAGAGAAGAGCCAAACAATCTCTTCCACAAGTCCTGGAAGAGAAAACAATCACCTGGCACAAACACAAGTGGATTAGGATCCACATAATATACTAGAATCATTTATAACTGAAATTAAACATCAACATGGACCTAGACACCTCAAGGTCCCTAAAGTCTAACCGAACACTTGGAATACTCAAAGACAAGTCTTAACCTCCAAAAGACTAAGGCATCAATGCCTCACTTTAATGAAACCAAAACACTTCCAATAGTTCACTAAAATCCTCCAAACACAGCCTAAACAAGTCCAATGGTGAAATACCTCAAGACCCAAACAAAACACTTTAATTTTCACTGACCGGTACGGGACCAGTATGGGTCCGGTACATCGCCCGGCATGCCGGTTAGAGTAAAAACTCCCAAAACATGGCCAAGGAAACCAAAGAGGAATGCCCAAGCTCCTACACATAACTACGTCAACTTTAAACTGGCATAACTTTTGCTACGTAACTCCGTTTTTATATTATAATATGGCGTTGGAAAGATCTCGACGATACGCACAACTTTTATTTTCTGTTCCAAATTTGAAATGGCCGGCAGGGAACCGGTAGGGCACCAGTATGCCGGCCGACATACCGGCCGGTATGCCGGTCTTCATACCGGTTCTTGAGCAGAATGCAAAACAATGACGATTTTGACGAACTACTCTTCTACAATCCCTTCAAAACTCGTACTAAACTTTAGATATCACAAAATCTCATATACCCAAACCTCCCACACCACTATGGGTTCATCATACTTCAATTATATGACCTACAAACTACTACAAGTCCTCAAATCACAAAATTTACTCAAGAACTCCCAAAAATCCGAAAATATGTAAAACATAGATCTTTACTTCGTTACAATGAATCTAATTACGAAAATTGAGAATGATGATACTTACTTGATGCTTAGTTGAGGGTTGAAAAATCTCTCTAGGATTCTCTAGTTTTCTTGGCCTTCTCGCTCTTTCTATCTCTACAAGTCTCTCCCCTTCTCCTAGCCACCATAACCCTCATTATTCTAACCTAATCAAGATTAGGGTAATTAGAAACCCTTAATCAAATTTTAAAACCTTTTTACAATCTTGCCCTTCCCTCTTAGTCTAAATCACCCTTGTGCGCCACCCCTACATCATTATATATACATATTTATTAAATGACATATTTTTTTATAATATATAAATCCTTTTATTAAATACTTAATACCCCTCTACACCATTATCTCCTCTCCTCATTTCTTTCAATAAAAATCATAAATCTAATGAAATTAATTAAAAATAAATACGGGTATTACAACTCTCCCCCACTTAGGAAATTTCGTTCTCGAAATTACTATTCATAACACATCCT
Organism: Monotropa hypopitys; assembly: GCA_002855965.1. Classification (NCBI taxonomy): domain Eukaryota; kingdom Viridiplantae; phylum Streptophyta; class Magnoliopsida; order Ericales; family Ericaceae; genus Monotropa; species Monotropa hypopitys. Next base: position 11,155 of record NMUG010003647.1, read on the forward strand.
CCAACAATGTACATTCCAATAGCCAAATACTAATAAGTATAATACTACTAAAGTATTTCTAACACACTAATCCAACTCTCGATTCCGACATTTCAAAGAAAATCATGTAGTCCAATTCACTTTCCCAAGACTTCTAATTTGAAGGGACGTTAGCTAGGAGTCCTTCAAACTTGATTTCGTGGTAATTGTTTCGGTCACACACAATTTTCCATAAAATATCATCATCAAAAGTACACAACTAACTAGAGGATACAACCTCACATCATCTTAAAATACATGATCAAATGTATAATACGTGTGAAGTCATATAAGTTCATTTACACTTCCAACTTCGTACATTCCTATAAGGAATAAATGTATTGCATAACTCTAGGGTGAACACACACACCCAATAATATAATATGATTTACATCCACTTTATAACTCTAGGGTGAACGTACCTACATCCAATAATATACTTTAATTCCTTCCTGCCCGAAGGCTAGCCCACCTGGTTATAACTGATGATCATAATGATCTACTGCCAACACTGGCCACCTTAGGCTATACACCAGCCTCTTGGCAAAAAGGCCCCATTCTGCCCACACTGGCCACCTTATGAGTATAAACATCCATTCTGCCCACACTGGCCACCTTATGAGTATAAACACGCATTCTGCCTACACTGGCCAACTTAGCACATACACAAGTGACAAACATCATCTCAATATATATGTATAAGTATGTACATAACTAAGGGCAATATTCCCCTTTACTTGGACTCACACACTAGTAGTCCTACTCAACACCTTTTATTAAATCAACAAGGCCCAAAGAGGCCACACACCTTCCACTGCCAACCAACAAGTAGCGTATCATATGTATACATAGTGTCATAATCATTAAGTAACCCTACATGGGTCTATCACGCTTCCACTATGCTACTCCGATTATTCTTTCTTTGATTTAATACATGCATAACATTCAAGAAGCCCTCAATTATTAATTTCCAATGCATTTGTGTACATAACATCGTTATAGCCTCAAGTGATCCAACAAAGAAATACTACACATCCATCGTATATATTGTACAACTAAGTACATTAATCATTCAAGTTTTCTTAACCTACTTCATCATCCTTTTCATAATTATAGGATACATCATTTGATTCAAGTAAATTCATTTAAACATGGAAAACTATTCGCATATGAGTAAATAAATTTCATATCTAACACAAATTTACCAGTTACCAGCGAAGAGCCAAACAATATCCTCCACAAGCCCTGGAAGAGAAAAAAATCACTTGGCACAAACACAAGTGGATTAGGATCCACATAATATACTAGAATTATTTATAACTGAAATTAAACATCAACATGGACCTAGACACCTCAAGGTCCCTAAAGTCTAACCCAACACTTAGAATACTCAAAGACAAGTCTTAACCTCCAAAAGACTAAGGCATCAATGCCTCACTTTAATGAAACCAAAACACTTCCAATGGTTCACTAAAATCCTCCAAACACAGCCTAAACAAGTCCAATGGTGAAATACCTCAAGACCCAATCAAAACCTCAACAAAACCCTTTAATTTTCACTGACCGGTACGGGACCGGTATGGGTCCGGTACACCGCTCGGCATGCTGTCCGGCATGCCGGTTAGAGTAAAAACTCCCAAAACATGGCCAAGGAAACTAAAGAGGAATGCCCAAGCTCCTACACATAACTACGTCAACTTTAAACTGGCATAACGTTTGCTACGTAACTTCGTTTTTACATTATAATATGGCATTGAAAAGCTCTCGACGATACGCACAACTTTTATTTTCTTCCCCAAATTTGAACTGGTCGGTAGGGCACCGGTATGCCGTCCGGCATACCGGTCGGTATGCCGGTCTTCATACCGGTTCCTGAGCAGAATACAAAACAATGACGATTTTGACGAACTTTAGATATCACAAAATCTCATATACCCAAACCTCCCACACCACTATGGGTTCATCATACTTCAATTATATGACCTATAAACTACTACAAGTCCTCAAATCACAAGATTTACTCAAGAACTCCCAAAAATCCGAAAATATGTAAAACGTAGATCTTGACTTCGTTACAATGAATCTAATTACGAAAATTGAGAATGATGATACTTACTTGATGCTTAGTTGAGGGTTGAAAGAACTCTGTAGGATTCCATTGTTTTCTTGGCCTTCTCCCTCTTTCTCTCTCTACAAGTCTCTCCCCTTCTCCTAGCCACCATAACCCTCATTATTCTAACCTAATCAAGATTAGGGTAATTAGAAACCCTTAATCAGTTTTTAAAACTTTTTTACAATCTTTCCCTTCCCTCTTAGCCTAAATCACCCTTGTGTGCCACCCCTACATCATTATATATACATATTTATTAAATGACATATTTTTTATAATATAAAAATCCTTTTATTAAATACTTAATACTCCTCTACACCATTATCTCCTCTCCTCATTTCTTTCAATAAAAATCATAAATCCAATGAAATTAATTAAAAATAAATACGGGTATTACAGGTTTTGTGATCCTTTATTCTTTTCTAAATTTCCACATATCAATACAATAAATTCATCAACAAATATAAGATAAATATCCTTTACTGATCATTCCTTATCATCATATATCAAAAATTCCAGATTTTACAAATTTCCTTAAAATCATCACTTTTTTCGAAGTGCAAGATAACGATATCTTGTAAATCCCAGATATCGGTATCTTAGCCAAAGCCTCAGATACCGTTGCTGAGATATTATATCGGATACAGCAACCCCTAGTTACCGATATCTAGACTGTCCAAGATATCGATATCTGGGACCTATTGGGACTCCGGTTTCTTGCCTTAACAAACTACGGTTTCTTGCCTCCTTTCTCAGATATCGATATCACGACTAACTAAGATATCGATATCTGAGGTTTTGACAGAATTTGAAGAACAGCTCTGCAACATTTTTGGGTTCTTCCTCTAATTTGATTTTATTAATTTTAACCTATCAATTTAACTCCGATTCTCCTCAAATTTGGAAAAAAATGATCTACTAACAGTACAGAACAATTCTATATTTGTAGATTGGGAAGATCTTATCCCAATTTATTGGTACAAAAATCAGAAGGTTTTGCCGATATTTGGGTTTTATTTCTAAATTGTTTCTGATTGAATTAACCAATCAATCTTTATCCGATTTTTATCAAATTTTGAGCATAGATTCTACACATGATCTTCTACGATTCTGTATTTTTAGATTTACAATATCTTACCTCAATTTGACAGAACAAAATTCAGAAGTTTTTGTCGCAACTTGTGTTATTCTTCACCTATACCCACTGTTCATCTTCTTCTTCGAGTATCACCTCTGCAACTCAGACCTTAGGATCTCATATCTCTCTCTCTCCCGAATATTCTCTCCCTCTATACTTTC
>NMUG010003648.1:0-14580 GCA_002855965.1 Monotropa hypopitys
AAATTTATCGGAGGATACGGGTATTACAACTGCGACAGCTGTCTTCTCCGCATCAAGGTATTCTTCAAGATGGCTAGCAATGACCATCTCCTCGAGAAAGTCCTTTTAGGCCCGGCAATTTGTCGTCGGGTGGCCCTTCTCTCTGTGGTAGGTTCATCTGAATTTGCCATTGCCCTTTCTAGGGGCTCCCAACCGTTTCTCCGGTCATCTGAAAAACGGCTCCTTTTCGATTTTGCGAAGGACCATAAATCTTGGCTCCTTGAAGACGGTGGTGTGGGCCACGAACTCGTACGACTTGTACGTTCGGGGCTCCCATAACTGGACAGTGTTGGTCTTCTTTCTTCTGGTCGAACTGTTGTTGGAACCGTGGCGGGAGCGCTGGTCGGCCTTACTTCTCTCCTCCTTGGCCTCCTCAAGTTTGGCGTGGAGCTCGATTCTGGCCATGGGCTCATTCATTGTGGCCGGAGGGAACAACATCAAATTCTCAAACTCTCGGCTGGAGTGGTCCAGGCCGACTTTGAAGGATGTCACTGCGATTTTTTTATCACAGTCTTCAATCTCGTTGTAGAGGTCCCAATACCAAGCTGCATATTAGCGCAGAGATTCTAACCTCGCTCGCCGAAGGCCGAGGAGGGAATCAACCTCCTTCTTTACTCTTGAGCTGGTGATGAACCGAGCCAGGAAGGCCGTTGAAAGGTCTTTCCATTAGGAAATGGACCCCACTGGCAGTCGGTCAAACCACAGCAGTCCAACCTCTCCTAGGCTGGAAGGGAAAAGCTTGCACATTAAGGCATCCTCCCCTGAGTAGAGGGACATCATCTGCCGGAAATGCACAACGTGAGTGTACAAATCTATTTTGGGATCGTATTTGTTGAACTTGGTAGCAGAGAAGCCTATTGGAGGCCTCATAGCCTCGATCTCTGGTGAGAATGGGGAACAGGGCACCCTCTCCCGTCGGCACTGCTTATGGGTCCGAGCAAGCTGGACTTCTCTTCCCTTTCTCTGGTTCACTTCTTGCTCTGAGCGAAGAACCTGGCTATCTCCATAGCCGCTGTGTCTCCGACTTCTTGTTGGCGACATATCTCGTCCTGCCCTCGTGGGGTCTGTCAGCTAGAACCACCGCATTGGGACCGAGATGATCAAAGACTGTTGGCCGACGACTCTAGGCAAGCAAGGCATCGATCTGGTTGTCTCTCCTTCCCAGGTCACCTTGCAACTTGTGAATGTACTGCCTCGTGGTGAACTTTGTCGGAGGATCATGGCATGGATTAGTGTGGTAGCTGGCATCGTCGGCATGCGTTTGTCCAGTAGTACGGACGACGGAGTCTTCCTCCCTTACAATCTCTTTCCCTTTGGCCCTTCGGCCATCAGACATGTTCCCTTTAGAGTTTTGATTCTTGGAGTTCATCTTCAAGCTTGAACAGAATGGTATGAGAGTTTGGAGAGTTTGAGAAAGGGTCCCCAGCGGAGTCGCCAATTGTTAGAGGGGTAAGCCTTTCAACCGGTGGATCCAAACGGCAGGTGGTGGAGATGGGACGAACTGGCCTGTAAAAGAGAGAAATGTTAGGCTACCGACAGATGTCGCCGGTGAACCCTCCGATGGCTAAGTCAGTAAGGGTTTTTAGAGAGAGAGAATGCAAATGGACAGAGTTTTAGCTCTAGGAGAAAGTGTATTTCAAGCATTGAATGCTCTCCTCTTTATATAGGACTATCGAAGAGTGTGTAGCACGCGCTTCGGCGCGAGTAGGCCTCCACCCTGCACGATTGGACAGTGCACATGTCCCTCCTGCATGCCTGAGCGGCAGGCCGGCCGGTCGGCTCCCGACAATGTCAGGCGGTGTAGCCTGACTGCATTGGGCGGCAGAAAAGCTAAAAATGTGGTCTGACGTGTTGTGGAAATCACAGAAAAGCTGATTTGTGTCAGGCGTGTGTCTGTCATATGCGCAAAATTCGGGATGTTGTCCCCCAAGGGAATCTTTCCTGCAGTCGAGGCTGTTGCCATGTCTGGCCGAAAGAGCACCCTTCGGCATCAAGGGACCGTCGGCAGGGAGTTGTCCCTAGGCAGTGAACCTTCGATGCCGAGGTGAGCCACATAAAGCCCCCTCCGTCGGCCCTTCTCCTGCTCGGTCACCTGACCTCTGGCCTGTGATCTGATCCTCCCGGAGGAGTTCGTGGCTCAGGTCTCTCTTTGGTTCGGCCCCCCAACAGTTAATTTACTTTAGTCTTGGTTGAATCCATGAGCAGTTTTGTAAAAAAGTTTCATGAATCCGACCTCAGCTTCAAGCCTTGATCATTCAGAGAGAACCTGATCACTGGAAAGATAAAACTCATGCATTGCATCACTTAGAGATTGTTCTTCTTTCTTAAGTATTTGGGTTAGATTTAATAATGCAACTTGCAAAAAGCATAAACTCTCAGGAAATGGGCACAATAATGTATATCAAGCTATTCAACACCCTCGCTCGTGTGCAACCTCGTATTGGACGTGAAGATGCAAATATTCCCAAAAAGAATGAACCAAAATAGGAAGGGGAGAAGAAGAATATTGTTGTGCACTAGTGGAAATCACACAAATATAATCGATTTATGAACATGAACAATAAAGATGAAAGAAAAGCAAAAAAAATCATACGAGAACCCGAGATATATTTGGATCGATACACAAGATGTGTACCTACTCCGTGAAGGAAGGGAATAATCAATCCAGGCATTATCTAGCAATGTGGTGCGTGTAATTGAATGGTGGCGGTGTTGTCTCGCAATGAAAACTTGCATGCGCATGTGGCTATGAAGCACGGGTACTCCAAAAATGGAGGCGTACGCGTACCGGGTACGGTACGGGTACGGCGCCAGTGCGGCAAAATACGTACCGGGTACTCCGTAAACGTACTGGGTACGTCTGAGTGGTTTGGGTACGGGGTGGGTACGGGGGCGGTACGGGGGCGGTACGGGAATGGGTACGGGGAGTTAATTTTTAAATTAAAAAAAAGTTGTTGCTTTTTTCCTACCTTTTTGTGTAAAATAACTTTACTAATTGCTTGGATATATAATAAGTTTACCTAATGAAATAGGTAAATTACTTATCAAATTTTTGTATCCAGTATCAATGTATAGAAAAAAATTACCTAGTGACATGGGTAAAGATACAAGTTGTATCTAGTTTTGGTCATGGTCCATTTGCCCATTCATACATCCATTAATAAGATGGTTCCTATCTTGAGTCTTTGATGTTCACCTAGGAACTAGCATAGGAGTATCCATTTGCAACAGATTAGTTTCAAGTAGGTTCATCCATCCAGAAAATAGAAAAATTACTAGTGACTAATTTAGTAGGTATATTATACTTTGCAAAAAAAATGAAACATGAAATCGATGAAAAAATATTAAAAAGTATTAAAAAATATTTAAAATATTTTAAAAATAGCGTCGTACCGCAGCCGTACCCGTACCCTACTTTTTTAACTTTTTCCGTATGCCGCACCCGCACCCGCACCCGTACCGTACCACGTACCGGTACCCGTGCTTCATAGGCATGTGGACTAGAACCTTTTGTTGTTTGCTTAAGTTTACCTTATTTATATATAGAAGCCTTGACTTCATTGATAACGACCCAAGGTTACCTCACAATTGACATGTTTAGAGTCTTATCTTTAACACAGTCGGTCTCAAGTCCGGACAAAGAAAGAGGGTTGTGCGTTAAGTATATAACAAGCACATAAAAAACACAGTTAGATCTCTGTGACATCAATCCAATTATAAATACGATTGCTAGGGCGTTCCTTTTATGTGATGCATTGCACCAACCTCATGGTGCTTCGAAAAAAATGCAATGGGCATAGCATATGCCTCGGGGTGTTTCGAAAAAAATTGCTAGAGATGTCGCATCGGCGCCCGGGTACGGCGATAAATGAGCAAGGGTTCTCGCATGTTTCTGGACAAGTACGAGTAAAGAAGTTAGTCCAAAAAATAGACTTAGGCTTGCTAGCTAGAATATATAATCGATGAGGTGTAAAACCATGGAGTTAGTTGACTGTATGATTAAAAAAAGAATTAGTATCTTGTTTACAAGAGAATAAGTGAATTATAGAGAAAGTTAAGTGACTAAAAAGCAGCGGGTATAAGCTTTATTACACTGTGAAGGATGTGCATAGGAATGTAGTGACGGTAGTTATAACGAAACATCTTAAGAATTTTGTTGTTACGGTTACGAGAAAAGGAGATAGGATTATTTAGGTTAAACTAATTATTAGAGAGATTATCAATGCACTTTTGCATATGCACTCCAAGTCTGTTTGGATGATCATGTGAAATGACAATTCTGGTATCAAACTAGATGAGATGGTGCAAGAGATTCCTTTGAGAGAAAATACATTTATAGGCGGTGATCTCAATGGACATGTAGGCCACATTAAATAAGGGTATAAAACGGTCTATTGTGGTTTTGGTTTTGGATCCCAAAATGAAGATGGAAAAAGTATTTTAGAGTTTACAGTGGCTTTTGATCATAGAATAATGAATACTTTTTTAGGAAGCGGGATGGGCATCTTATCACTTATAGGAGTGGGTCTAAGAGAAGCCAAATAGACTACTTCCTAGTGAGAGGCGCAGACCGCTTAGTTTGCAAAGGCTGCAAGGTCATACTTGGAGAGTGTCTGGTGTCACAAGATAGACTTAAAGTCCTAGATATTCTAGATATTTGTTTGGAAGGTCAACAGAGAATGAGAAAAGAGAGTAAAGACCCGCAAACTAGATGGTAGAGCCTACAAGGGAACTTGAAGTTGTTCAGAGACAAGGTGTTAAACGAAGGAAGTTGGAATGTCAATGGCAGCAGAGAGAAAATGTAGAAGAAGATGGCGGACTCCATTAGAAAAATATCGCAAGAAGTTCATGGAGAATCGAAAGGAGGAGGTCGCACCTCGAAAGAGACTTGGTAGTGAAATGATGTGGTACATACCATAGTAAAAGCTGAAAAAGAGTGCTTTAAAAAGTGGCAGAAAGATAGAAATGATGCAAATTTTAGGAACTATAAACAATACTGCAATGAGACCAAGAAAGTTGTGGCAAAAGCTAAAATGAGATCGATTGAGTATTTCAATGCTAGACTAGATAACAAGGATGGAGAAAAAAAAAATATGAGCTTGCAGAATGGGGAGACAGAAAATAAGAGATGTGTCTAATTAAGTGCATAAAAGATAACGACTATAGGGTAATAGTGAAGGATGAAGATATTAAAGAAAGATGGAAGAACTACTTTGATAAACTCTTGAATGATAAGTATGAGAAAAACGTAAATGAAGATTGTTTTGGTGCTTCTAGTGAAAGTGAGAACCAATAGTATATGTTTTATCGCAGGGTACAAAAGTTTTAAGTGGCAAACACATTAAAAAGGATGAAACCAGACAAGACTTTAAGACCAGATGACTTCCCTATTGAGGTATGGAAGGACTTTGGAGACAGAGGAATAATGTGATTGACAAAACTGTTTAACAAGATTATTCTGACTAGAAAGATGTCTAATGAGTGGATAAAGAGTATCTTACGACCAATATATAAGAATAAATGAGATATTCAAAGTTGCAATAACTATAGAGGTTTTAAATTGATGAGCCATACGATAAAGTCGTAGGAAAGAGTTATTGAGCATCGATTAAGAATGCTGACAACGGTATCAGAGAATAGGTTCGAGTTTATACATGGTAGTTCAACATTAGAGACAATATACCTATTAAAGAGATTAGCTTAAAAGTATTGACAGAAATAGGGCAATCACATGGTTTTTATAAGCTTAAAAAGGCATATGATAAGGTGTCTAAAGACATTATATGGCAGGTCTTAGAGGGAAAAAACTTGACAAAAGAATATATTGATATGGTTGAAGACATGTATGCAGGTGTTGTCACTACAATTAGATTTCTTGTAGAAAAAACACGTGAATTTCCAATCACAATAGGATTACATCAAGGGTTTGCTTTGAGACCTTATCTTTTTGTTTTAATTATAGATAAATTGACTAGACCCATTTAGGATGACATCTCATGTATATGTTGTTTGCAGATGATGCTGTCTTGGTAGATAAAATTTTAAGAGGTGTTAATGTCAAATTAGAAACTTGGAGATAAACATTTGAAGTCACAAGGTTTTAGGATCATTACGACTAAGATGGAATACATGGTATGTAAGTTTAGTGATAGTCAAAGTACTAATGTTGACATAGTGGCATTCCAAAATCAGAAATTACCAAAAAGTGAACGCTTCAAGTATCTTAGTTCAATTATATGTAAGGATGGAGAGATTGCGGAGGATGTTACACACAAAATACAAGTTGGATGGATCAAGCGGACAAGTGTTGTAAGAATGTTGTGTGATCGTAGAATACCTGCAAAGTTGAATGAAAAGTTTTATCGTATGGTCATACGGTCAGCCATGTTAACGGTGCAGAGTGTTGGGCAACTAAAAAATATATGAGTATGATGAGTGTGACTGAAATGAGAATGTTGAGATTGATGTGTGGTAAAACTTTGCAAGATATAATTAGAAACGAAAACCTTCGTGATATGTAGGGGTAGTGCCGCTAGAAACTAAGATAAGTAAACTAAATTAAGGTAGTTTAGACATGTCTATCGTAGACCCGTTGACATAGTATTTATGAGTGATATGGTCATGATAGATGATAGCACTAAGTGGAGGAGTATACCTAAATTGACTTTAAAAGCAATAGTTCGTAAAGATCTAAATTTACTAAGTATAACAGAAAAGATGCACTCGACAGAGCACATTAGGAAAAAGAATTCATGTAGCCAGTCCCAATTGATTGGGACTCAAGGCTCAGTTCGATTTGGTTTGGTTAGTTTAGAGCACATTGGGAAAAAAATTCATGTAGCCGACCCCAATTGATTGGAAATGCAAACTTGGTTTGGTTTAGATCATTTACTCCTATATATTTATTTGAAAGAATTTTTACAAAGATCAAGTTCATCTTCGTGGTTTTGCTACAGTGAGTATAAATGGGAGACGAAGTTTACATCAGGCGTTTGCAAGCATATCATGGTTATTCATTTGCATGATCGAACATGGTGGCGCGGAGATCTCAATATGCAGAGTTTGACATGGCTATTGAAGATCGGTAAAGTGCTTCCTGACACGAGGCTTGCAAGGAAGATTGTTTACACACTGCTTATGGGACATTGAGATGGCGGTCTTTGGCGAATTGGCCATGTACTCTTGTACGTACTTACTGTTGGAAAAATTAGTGGACTAAAATCCATGGTTTTTAGTTTGCTTTTTGATTCAGCGTGGTGTTTGGGAAATGTGGGTAGATAGAATCAAACCGTTGATTCCGAAGAATACCGGTGCGAATCCCTTCTCTAAACTTGTTGATTCAAAAGGATACCAGGAATAAAGGATCTTTAAACCTATTGATTCCGAAGAATACCAGGATAAAGGCTTCAAGCAATCGTTGATTCAAGAAATACCGATTGAATGGGAGAACGAACAACACAAGTTCGATTAAACTTTAATTTCAACAACTAAACCGCCATAATTACATCACAAGGGTATAAATATGGCACACATAAACCCTAAAGGAAAGAGAGGCATAATTGGCGAAGAACAGACTGAATCCCGAGCTGTGATTCACCGATCTATTGAAAGCAAACTCCGCCTGATACAATTTATGGTCCCATGATTTAGGATTCTCTCCCACCAAACACATCAGTAAGTTGCCCAACGAACGATTTACCACTTCAGTTTGCCCATCAGTTTGAGGGTGGTAAGCACTACTGAAATAAAGCTTTGTGTTGGTCAACCGCTGTAAGCACCTCCAGAAATGGCTGAGGAATTTAGAATTTCTATCAAAAATGATGGACGTCGGCAGTCCATGCAAGCGATATACTTCCCGGAAATACAACAGAGCAATATGGACAGCATTATTAGTCTTCTTGCATCCGAGAAAACGTGCCATCTTGGTAAACCTGTCTACCACCACAAAAATGGAGTCATTGCCACGTTGGGTGTGTGGCAAGCCTGGGACAAAATCCATGCTCACACTGGACAACGGCTGATCCGGGATAGGCAATGGTAGGTACAACCCAGCATTTGTTGACGACCCTTTTGACACTTGACAGACTATGCACCTTTCCACAAAAACCTAATCACATCACGCCGCATGGAAGGCCAGAAATAAGAGTCACTTACGAGCTGATATGTCTTATCCCTTCCCATGTGTCCTTCATCATATAGTTCTTTGATAATTTTAAGTCGCGGGCTAGAAATAGGTACACACAGTTGAGTGCCCTTGAACAGGAACCTATCATACATCACATAATCCGTAAGCCGACCTGCCATAACTTCATGAACAATAGGAGCAAAAATCATGTCAAATCTCAAGAGTTCACGGAAAGTATCGAAACCAATCAACTTGCCGCATAGTGTATTGAGAAGACAGGTGTGGCGACCGAGAGCATCTGCCACTCTATTTTGTTTTCCAGATTTATGCCTAAGGGAGAAAGTGAACTGTTGCAAATATGCCGCCCATCGGGCATGTCTTGCCGAGAGCTTATCCTGAATGTTGATGTGCTTCAAAGCATCGTGGTCAGACAACAAAACAAAATCAGTTTGCGACAGATAAGAATATCAGTGCTTTAAAGATTGAATGATGGTGTAGAACTCCACATCGTAGGTACTGTAGTTTGCCCTTGCCCCGTGCAGCTTTTCGCTGAAATAGGCAATCGGTCGACCTCCCTGACTGAGGACAGCGCCAATACCGGTCTTTGAGGCATTGGAATGCAACTCAAAGGGCTTGGAGAAGTCTGGCAATGCAAGCACAGGAGCTGTGGTCAGCTTTTGCTTAATTTCTTCAAAGGCATGTGGGGCTAATTCTGACCACAGGAATTGACCGGTCCGCATACAGTCTGTTATGGGGACCATAATGCTGTTGAAACTTGGAATGAACCGCCCATAAAATGATGCCAGTCCATGAAAGATGCATACCTCATGAATATTATTTGGGGTAGGCCACCGCCGAACAGCTTCTACCTTAGCACCATCCACGGAAATACCATCTCGAGATACTACATACCCGAGGAACAGAACATTGGTCATCATGAATGAGCACTTAGTCAGTGCGGCAAAGAACTTCCCCTCCTGCAATGTCGATAGAACTTTCCGCATATGCTGCACATGTAAGTCACGATCAGGACTATAGATCAGAATATCGTCAAAGTAAACTACTACAAACCTCCTGATGAATGGTCGAAAGAGCTGGTTCATCACGCGCATAAAGGTACTGGGTGCATTGGACAGCCCAAATGGCATGACCATCCATTCAAAAAGGCCCTCTCATTTCTTGAAGGCAGTCTTCCATTTATCACCTTCGTGTATGCGAATCTCATGATATCCACTTTTCAAATCCAGCTTGCTGAATAACGTAGCCCCACTGATTTGGTCTAGTAAATCGTCCAGTCGCGGAATAGGAAACCAATATCTCACCGTGATCTTGTTGATGGCTCGGTTATCCACATACATTCGCCAAGTGCCATCCTTCTTGGGGGTCAACAGTGCAGGCATCGCACAAGGGCCCAGACTTTCCCGAACGTGCCCTTTAATTATCAACTCCTCCACCTATTGCTGCAGTTCTTCGTGCTCCTTAGGGCTCATACGATAGTGCGGGCGGTTTGGCAAAGCAGCCCCTGGCACCAAGTCAATGTGGTGTTTGATGTCACGCAACGGTGGTAATCCAGACAGTAGCTCTGCAGAAAATACTTCCCTGAATTCCTCTATCAATTCCCGCACATCGTCCGGGACCTTCGCACTCAACTTCTGCTCCCCGCCGAGCAGCGGTTGCTCCTTGCCGAGCAATTGCCGCACACTGCCGCGCATATTTTGCTCTTTTACAACCAACAAGTATACCATCCCTGACTCACTCATCTCTTCTTCGAAGCATTGTCTGGATAATAGGTTGGAGTTCTTCTCGGTCATCTGTTTTGGAGCCTCCTCTTTGCTCGGGTGTAACACCACCTTCACATTATTGGACATAAAACTGTAGATGTTCTTCCGACCATCATATTGTACGGTCTTATCAAATTGCCAAGGTCTTCCCAGCAGGATATGGCAAACATCCATCCCCACAACATCGCACCACAACTGATCTCTGTAATTAGAACCAATAGATAATGACACAGAGGCATCACTTGGAGACAACTACCTTCTTGCCCTCTTGCAGCCATGTCAATTTGTACGGGCTGGGATGTTCCTTAGTCGCCAAGCCCAGCTTCCGCGCGGCCTCCTCAAAGATCACATTTTCACAGCTTCCAGAGTCTATCACAAATCTGCACACCTTACCACCAATTGTGCAGAGGGATTGGAAGATATTACTTCTTAGCCAATTGTTACCACTAGCATCTCGGGGAGCAAGGCAAGCCCTACGAACCACCAGCAAAGGTTTGTCTTCCCCAGAAACATGCTCCTCATCTCTGTCTTCTTCCTCAGTCAGCTCTTCTGCTGGATCCTCTACGTGTTGATCAAGCTCCACTCTCACCAGGCCCTCATTATCAATGAACAAGCCCTTCTGCACGGCGGGCTTTTTACAATCTGCAAATATGTGGCCTGGTTCCCCACACTTAAAGCAGCGACTTGCCCTGCTAGCTAAAAGCCTGATAGGATTTGGAATTGGTGCTCGGTCAGTCATAGTCCCAGCTCGACCAACCTCCTGTTGGGCCGCAGTCCGGCTACTAGACGACGTCCAGGGATGAGCAGTCAAATGCCTCCTCGTTTGCCTCTCAAGCTGCAATGCGTTTTGGTGAGCATCAGAAACAGAATACAAGTCAAACATGTTCAATGTGTCCTGATACTGCATTTGCAATCCTCCAATGTATCTGGATATCAATTGGTCATCTGTTTCGCCAAAGTCATTACGTACCAACAGTTGATAGAACTCAGTGGTGTAATCTTCCACTATTCTGGCACCTTGCCTCGGGTTTTGCAACATCTGGTACATGACTCATGAGTAGTTGTGGGGCAGAAATGCCTCACAAAGGTGTTTCTGAAGTTTTCCCCACGAGTCAATCTTTCTTTTTCCCATCCGTGCATGATTAACCTTCAGCTGTTGCCACCATGCCGCAGCCCTTCCACGAAAATGTGTAGCTACGATGGGTACTCGTTTGTTGTCTGGCACCTCTCGAAATTCCAACACTTACTCGACAGCAAATAGCCAATCGAGAAAATCTTTCGCCTTCATCCCACCTTGGAACTCTGGGATGTGAATGTTCAGGCCTGTCTCCCATCGAGACGAAGCGACCAGAGCATCTCGGTCCTCCCTCCTGTAAGGAGGCAGTGGTCGTCTCTCCGCACTTTTCTGGTTCTTCCCCAACAAAGGGGTTTTCTTCGTCGTCACTGTCAGTGTCGTCTGACTCTTCTTCTTCCTCCACACGAGGATTGGGATTTCGTTGTTGTCGAGATTGTTGTTGTGGATGTAACTGGATCTGAATAGCAGTCATACTAGCCACCAAATTCTCCACCGTCTGTTGTAATCTATCAAGTATGTCTTGTGTAACCTCCTAGACTAGTCTGCGCCTGGATGTCATTGTCTCACCAGAGACGTAAACTGAAGCTCTGATACCAACTGATACAGCGTGGTGTTTGGGAAAATGTGGGTAGATAGAATCAAACCATTGATTCCGAAAAATACCGGGGTGAATCACTTCTCTAAACTTGTTGATTCAAAAGAATACCAGGAATAAAGGCTCTCTAAACCTGTTGATTCCGAAGAATACCATGATAAATGCTTCAAGCAATCGTTGATTCAAGGAATATCGATTGAATGGAAGAACGAACAACACAAGTTTGATTAAACTGTAATTTCAACAACTAAACTGCCACAATTACATCACAGGGGTATAAATAGGGTACACGTAAACCCTAAAGGAAAGAGAAATAAAATCCTAGGGCCACAAATAAGCCGGTCCAAAAGAAAGGGAAATGAAAAGGTCCTAAACAAGTCGGGCCAAGCAAAGAAGACGAAAAGATAGACCCAAAAGCACAAACGAGCTAAACCAAGCAAGCTGTGCGGCAACCCGGATTGATGTCGCGCAGGAAAAGGCCTTGTCGAGCTGAAATGGACGAGCAGACAAAGGACGGCCTACTAGAACTTCCCTGAATACCGGAGCGCAGGAACACTGCATTTCAGCCTTCCCAATTGTCGAAAATGATCGCCTTGAATAGGTGTTCACGCCTATGTGGTTGGATGCCCGGAATGATGCTCAGTCGCACTCAAAGATCAAAAGAACGGACAGAATCTAGCTTTTGCGAGATGAAGTATTCTGCTTGGAAAACACTAGTGGACATGTGCTGCCAGTGCGGCACCTTAAGTATGCATCAGCTATGCTGTCTGCATCATTTTTGCACGTAAAATCTTGATCTTTTTGTGAATAGTGTATATTTTTTTGCATTTTACATTGGTTGAACTTATAATTAATTAAATTTAACATGCTTAGAACAATTTGTTCAATAATTCTTAGAAACATTATTTAAATCTATTCAGAGTGAATGATTTGCATAAAGTGGTTTTAACTCAATGTTGAGGATGTTTTGCACCACTTGGCTGCAAACTTGTTTTCCAAACGCTGTTCTTCGCCTTGAATAAAAAGACATGGTTTCTGTTAAACCATACAAGTCTTCTTCAACGATTATAATATCATCCATTTTGACCTTCACGTTGTCCTCTTACAAGTCCCCTTACAAGTTTTGGCTTGGTTGACATCGCATCACAGCAGTGCAGCTTAGAAGTCTCACTACATAACCACCCATCTTAATTTAGTTTCTCCCATCACATGTTCGACTTGATCTTAAGAATCCGTGAAGCAGCTCTGCAAGATATGTAATAAAATACAAGACTCTCCCCTTTATCATCTAAAAAGATGATATGTTGGTTGAAGACTGAACTAACATATAAGAAACAAATTTTATCTTAAGCAACCAAGGAGTATTAATTGTCTAGCAAGATTTCATAGTAGCCAGCCATGAATCGTGAGTTTAAGCAAAAACAAAAGTTTTTTTCACCATATAGATATATTTTCTCCTGAGTTTGCTAAAACTATTTCTTTAAGAAGAAAACAAATTTGAGACTGAACGTCTCACAAATCAACAAGAGAAATAAAACTCCTCGCCGCAATGGTTATGTGATTTGGATGCAAGATGGTCTATATAGAACACCGCAACAAACGAGAGTAAGAATCCAAAGGTACACTCACCTTCAATGCCAAATTACCGCGTTCCATTACTTGATCCTTTACTTGGCGCCTATTACCAAGTAAATTATTCCCACCTTGACCAGTGTAGACAACATCTTCACAATTATCTTGATCATCCTCGTACTGACCAGACAAAACAATGGCAACTGCAAGTGGTAAATTGTACCCACTGTAGTCCTGAAAAAACACAGAAAACTTGAATGGCTTTTGATTATGTAATAGGTTGATCACTGGTCCAATAACGACAAAGATTGAAACTGAGTCAGGGAAGGGCCTCACACTTAAAAAAGATATTGGTTAAAAACAACTAAAAGGCCATGTAGAATTCGGCACAAATGAGATTGTTCGACGGTGACACAACTATAAAACCGAACATGGTCTACCATGGTTAAACACCGATTGTTTCTAAGGACACTGAGGTCCTTTCTAACAGGGAACTAAAAGCATCATGATGGCACCGAAGAAGGAACTTATAAAAGCAATCAATATCATGAACTTTTAGCATGGCCCAACAAAGTTAGAATTTCAAGAATCCGCTGTAATTCCATAACTCACTTCCATTTTCAAATCCCGTCATATAAGAGTAGACAATCTACATCACAGCAAAATCAAATCATCCTGTAGATTAAGTACAGGAACCGCAACAAGAGTATTTTGGCATATATTTAGTCATTCGTTCCACATTGTTATTTATCTTCAGATAAGCATCCTCATACATGGATAATCCACAGATCCTCAACAGACAATGTTCACATGAAACCATAAGCTGTGTTAGAGTATCAAGTACTGATCTACGGAAATGGTGCATCAGCAACATGTGACCACAACCCAGCTCAGCTCACAAGGATTTCATGTGTGGTCTATTGTGTGTGATGTAGTGCCATTGTATTGAATCTCTCCTTAGCTGAGTTAGTTAGGAATTTGGCTATAAATAAAGCCCTTGCTCACCTCATTTGGAAAGGCATTTAATTCAGTTTGTAATCACTTTACAAGAGATCAATGAGAGTCTAATTCAAAGTATTCTATTGTGTTAGAGTAGTTTAGATTTAGTTTATGAAAAGTTCCACATGGTATCAGAGCACTTCAACTCTCACGAGTGAGATCCTGTTTATTCAACTACATTCTCGTCTCGGTCTACAATCAACAAACAACAGAGCTCCTGAGAAGTTTTGGTCACTGTACAGTTCGACAACAACAATTATCAAACAGATCTCGTTAGAATTTCTCTTCGTCTACATAAAGCAGTTTCATCAGCATCTCAGATCAATCTTCTGAGTTCCATTGTTCGTCAAGCTTTATAGATTCATCCGCGATCGGCACTGATTCAAAGTTCTGA
>NMUG010003649.1:0-14578 GCA_002855965.1 Monotropa hypopitys
TCCTTGTCCTACATCACAATTGCTATAGAATTGATGTCTCGAGATTTGATAGGGATTAGGGGCATGTAGTTTTCACCTCGGGTCCAACCAAGTGTTGTCGACCTATTTGATGGGCAGTCGACATAAGATGGCACAGCCCATGCTTGTAGCATGTCGCCCGATGAGTGTTAGTCGGCCTAGAGAACCGAATTCTAATCCCCGTGTTATCTCTTGACCCGTGACTTGTGCTTGAAAGTCAAACATCCCGTGGGAGGTCCTATGACGTGATCCCTCCTTCGTGTCGTCATGGATATTGGAGTAGTCATTGATTGACCTAGGTTAGGTGTTAGAACCCCATTGCCATTCCCATTAGTTAACTTGTTTTCTTACTTTCTTTTATGCTTTAGTTTGTTAAGTTTTATCAATCAAAAATAAAAGGCTAGCATCCTACCGCTTCTACCGTAAAACCAAACTTCTTTGCAAAGCAATTACTTCAACTTCGACATTTCCCTATGGACCGACCTCGGACTTATCACTCTACTATTTAGAGTCTTATTTCCGTGTTTATAAATTATTAATGCTTGGTTAAGGCTTTTTCGTTAATCAATGACCAGAAAAGTCCTTCCATCAATTGGGTAAAATGCTTGATTTAAGTTGGGGGATGAGGCACTTCGTTCCTATATTTTTGTACCCAATTTGAAATTTTGGTCCCGTTTAAACTTCTTGTTGTGAAACTCTTGGAATCAATACAAAATTCTCGGTGCTTAACTTCACATTTAGATGTTGGTGTATTTTTTTTATGAGATTGACATGCCTAAAATTAGAGAGTTAGTGATTTTAATATGCTCAAACATTGCATGACTCATTCATATATGTACAACACTTGCACAAGCATGCACATTTTACACGTGGAGATTCATAACCTTGCATAATTTTCTATTGAGCCATTCTTCATTGTGAGGGTATTCTTCATGATGCATTGTTAAGTATTGTTGATAATTATAGAACGGAGAAGATGATGAGAAGCATTCTATCATTGAAAACCCCACCAAAATTTTAAATATTTAACCCTTTGAGCCTAGTTTGAGCCAGAAAAATGGTCAATTCTTTATTTGTTTTTAACCTAGGAAACCTCAGAGCTCATAATTATGGGATGTGAAATTTTATTCTTCTTGGTACAATGTCCTCGGAGTCATCCAAGAGGGTATCCTAGTGTTATTTGATGAAAAGATGAGATCCTAGTGTTAGTTGATGAAGAGATGAGATTTGGTGAAATTTGGCGATTTGGGAAGTATATCAATATATAGACTCCTATATTTCTATATTGGAGTGTACTACTGGTGTTAATATATTATAATTCGATATGGGGATGTTTTATATTTCTAAATAAAAGCCTACTGATCTTGGAATCCTATTTGCATTTCGACATGCCTTTATCATGCATATGGAAATAGAAGCTCTCTATTCATTAAAGTGTGGAATTCTTAAGCACATATCGAAATATGAATGCTACATTTTGAAATGTGGATTCTCAGTCAAGTTGTATTTCGATATACGAAATATACATATCGAAATATGCTTTTAGTATAAAAGACATGTCATGCATTCCCATTCAACATTTCAATATCCAAGAGCTTTTCTAGGTAGATCAAAGGGCAATTTGGGTGATTTTGGGAGAAAAGAAACTGAAGAGTTTGGAAGAAGAAGAATCAATCAGAGGTGAGAATCAGAAAACCCTCTCATCATCAACACTCTGTTGTGTAAGGGTTGTGTATCGTGATTGCTCAAGGCACAGTGATTGGGGTAAGTATCTTGAACCGAATTCGTTGGCCTAAGTGGGCTTTGGAAATCTTTTAGATTGCAATTGTCATTGTTGTTGTGCTTCTGGAGGGACTGGAGAGAATCCCTAACCATTCACGCACAGTAAAAATCGCATACCCATACCCAACCCTCATTTCGAAACAAATCCTAAACCTATTTCCCTTACACATTACCATTCAACCATCGCATATCAAAATACATCACCCATCATACACCAAAACACCAACCCTACTTCCTTGTATTTTGATATACAACCCACCATATATCAATATACTAACATCCTACTGGAAAGAAAAATCATGAGAAAAGGTGGTTCCAAGGATCAATCTAGAGACAAAGGCAAAAAAATGGGAGAGAGTTCATCAAAAAGTGCAATACCTACAACCCGAACCACAGTTGAACAAACCTCAGTATTACCTACAGATACACCAACGATTACCCATCCATTAGATATAGAATACCCCATCACTACTCCTCAACCCACTGTTGCAACTAATGAACTGGAACCCTATCAACCCTCTAGGAAACGAAAGAAACTTTCTAAGTCAGACCAAAATTTTTCATGGGCTGAGTCCATTAAAGGAAAGGGAATTGTTTGTGAAAGGGGAATAAAAGCTGGTTCCTAGGGCATTGGGATGTGTGGGTGAGACCACAGTCTGGGATCATCACGGATATGATAGTGAAGAAGATGTTGGGATATAGGCACGAGTGACCAGCTATACCTGCACAGCCTGTCCCACCTCCTCCTACATCTATCTATACCACTCCACATGTTTCTGTTCCTATTTCAGAGCCAGATTCTAAAATACCTCTCACCACATTTGTTCCTGCTGCACTATCAGTTACATTTCAAGTGGCGGAGTCTGCTGGCCCATCCACTTTGCATCCAGTAATTTCCGTTAGCAGAGAGGTGTGGGAGTTGATGTTTCAGATGATGCGTTAGATTGTAGTGGGTTAGAGGGCTATTTCGGAGAGACTCTAGTCATTGTTAGTTGCCCAGGCTTTTGCAGTGCGCCGAGAGGATTGGTTGGTAGATAGGGTCCAGGCCCTGATTGATCATGTTATATATGGGACACCTATCGCCAGTTTACCACTACCTGCGACGAGACTCGTGCCATCACAGCCAATTTCTGCACCTTCTTCTGAGCCATCTAGTCTAGTCTCCTCACCTACCCCAGTACCTGATACCACAGGACCATTCCTTGACCCTACATCTATTGATTTCCTAGTTCCACCTATCTTATTCACTCTTCCAACTATTTATTTTAGCAGCAGTACTTTAACGGCGATGTCGTCGCCTATTTTTACCGATTCTGTGGTGATCTATTCTGTATTGTATCCACTTATCTCTACCTTGCCCATCCGAGCTTTCGGAGAGCCATATTGTCCAGGATTAGCCACATCAGTGCCTGTAGCCACTATTTCAATTTCTACAGAGGCTGGTGTATCTGAGCCTTCTATTTCTGATCTTATACCATCTATTCCTACCTCCAGCGTACCTGGAGTTCCTTCAGAGGGTCTTTCTTCTGGAGTTATACTTGAGGATGGATCAGGGGATGATGATAGTAATACCGAGGAGGATAGTGATGATGAGATTCTACCTGAGTCGCCTGTAGAGGATCCACCGCCATATAGAAAGAGGAGGAGACTGGGAGATGATATTGAGGATGATGATGAGGACTGTGTACACGAGGGGGATGATTAGGGTAGGGATTTAGAGTTAGAAGTTATATTTTTGGATCATCACTTTATTTTGGGTTTTATAGATGATGAAGGTAGATTACCTAGCTCACATCATTTTACTCGTCATTTATTTTGAGTCATTCCTTACCTTAGAAATTATATGCTTAAAAGACTTCTCCGATTCGATGTTTTATATTCTGATGAGTACTTGAATTTCGTTATCGTATTCATTCATTCTCAGAAGCATTGCATACAGATTTACACTTTGATTAATGATAATGATGCATGTTCCATTCTATACAATTCTTGACAAAATGGTTCCCTTGACCCTATTCGAGAGAAATTTATTGGGAGATGGTGATTATGTGCTAGTGAAAGCATTAGTTGGAAAGTTGAATGTGTCATGCATGTATGAGCACTCAATATTCTCATGAGTCTTTAATTCATGGCATGCCTAACACATAATTTATGATACATCGTATTCTTGATGGTAAGACTAGTACCGAGCGGTTTGCTGTCTTAATATTTTCTTTGCTCGGGGTCAGCAAAGTTCAAGTTGGGGGATGTGTTGCGCACTCATTAGTGCACATTTAGAGTGCTAATTTCCCTCACTTATGCATTAATTCTTCTTTACAAACTATTTTGACATGAAATTAAAAATTAACAATTGTTTGTGGAGTTGCTGTCAAATTGAATGAAATGCAGGACAAATTGTAGATCCCAAGATAAAAGAAGGGATGTCATATTTGGCGAAGGAAACAAAGTTATCAACCTTATTTCGATATGCAGTGGAAGGAGATAACAAATTTTAAAATAGGGTGAGGGATTCCCAGTACCATATATTTCGATTTCCAATGGAGTGGAACATTTCGATATACTTGCATGCTGGGAAATTGGGAAACACGTATATTTTGATATGCATCTTGTCATGCATATCGAAATAAAGACATACTGGAAATAAGCTATAACACTTAAATTTCAATATGCATCATTATGCATATCGAAATATAAGCTCTCTGGAATGTCATGCATAGAGCAAGGATCAAACACATTTCAATATATGACGTGCCCTATTTCGATATATCAACCTTTTAAAGCTCAATAGCAAGATCATATTTTAATATGCGCTATATGTGCATATCGATATACGAGAGAAAGAAGACTCTTCAGAGCATTTTGATAGGTTATGAATTTCGATATGTGATCCGTACATTGATTCATATATCGAAATATAGCTTCGGATTTACGGGGATTCAAAATTCAAAGAATGTGTAACTGATTTGGGGGATAATGAATGGGGGTTATGTGGCAAGAAGTGAGAGGACGTTGTTGATGAAAGATGGGAAGGGAGATACATTTGGAAGGAGGATATGGGGAGAAAGGGGATTAAGATTGATTATTCGGAATTTTTGGTCTTTCTCTCTCTGGCATTCATTCGAACTTTTCTTAAGTTTTTAAAAAACAATACACAACAGTACTTCAGGAAGATTATTTTTCGAAGAAGATTAGAAAAGTATGAAGAGGCTTGAATTCAATTGTTGCTCCATCGGATTGTTAAGAACTTGTTATTGTTTTTATTTCTTTTGCAAGTACTTTCAATTGTTCTCTTATTAGTTCAAATATTCAAATGGAATTCTTTTTGGCCGTTCTTCAATTGATTGTTAGTTTCAATTTAGTTATGAGTAGCTAAATTCTCTGGGATTTGATTCGAGGGGAACACCATAACTATGAAATAATCTATATCTTGTTTGTTTTCAAAATGGTTTTCACGATAAAATCCTCCGAGGAGAGAGTCTTGATGTTATGGAGACTCGTGTTTGAGAAATTGTTTTAAACATGATATTTTCTGGGAATAATCCTCGATATTATAGAGGCGTTTCTCGAGTTATAAAGAGATATAGAGTATAAATTAAATTACGGTATGAACCTAACAATTGAATCTTCCTTTTTATTAATTGTTTTAAACCATTATATTAATTTTTGTTAAATTTCAATCTCTTGCAAAATTTAAGTTTCACGTCATTAGTTAATCACTCAATCCATAGTTGTTTTTGAAAGATTAGTCAAACTTCCATCAACTCTTAATTTGGACTTTTATGATTTTTGATTTCATTTTTAATAAGAATTTCACAAATTCCAATAGTCCCTATGGATTCGACCCAGTATCTTACTGGCTTATTATGCTATGGTCGACGACCTAATTCTTACACTTGGGAAGAGTGTTGTTCGAAACATGCATAAGCATGCACATATCAAAATGTGTTATGTCTGATGGGAATGGGATGGTGAGAAGTTCATATCAAAATGTGAAGGGACGAATCCTATATCTAAATGAGTTGAAATAGAATTTAATACGTATCAAAATATGGAAGGTCTATAGATGTTGAACGGAAATGGTGCTGTGATTCTTGTTCGTATCTGCATTGGATAACTCTCAACCGTTGGGAGTCATTCTCATAGCATTGAGAACATAAAACACAATTTTATAGAGAGTGTGGATCCGAGAAAGGAGGGAAGGGGAGTTTGTTGGGTTTCGCAGAATTTGGCATGAGAATTAAAACTAAAGTTTAGAAGGATCAATTAATCGGGTAAGATAAATTTAATTACCATTTTTGATTGATCAATTTCTGAGTTTCGTGGAGCTTGATTAGGTATTGAGTATTTGGTGTTAAGTTTTGGGAATAGTGGGTTTTGTGTGCTTATTGGTAAAATTCATGTGTTCTAAAAGGTTTAAAAGTAATTAAAGGTACTCTTGCATGTGTAGAGGTTGGATACAGAACTTAATAATTGATTTTTAAAGTTCTTGGAAGTATAGGTTTCCAATGTTTGAAAAATAGTGGGTTTGATGGGATTCTTTGGGAATTGATGAAATTGGTTGATTAAGTGGTGTTAGAATGCATATATGTGGTGTATATTTCATGTGTTGGTTGTGTGAACTAAATTTGCAACTGGGTTTGGTTAGTTTTGGTTAAATCGATTTGGAGAAGATAAACAGTACATATTTTCTGGGGTTTTGTTCGAAGGGTCACATATCGATATACGGGTTAGTCATATATCGAAATGTGAAGTTGGCAATTCCAATCGATATATGGGTTTGAGTTATTAATCGAAATGTGTGGTCATCCAAAATGTGAAAACTTGAGGCACATATCAAAATACGCCCATATCGGAATGAGAGTGTGAACACATATCGAAATGTGCTTTCGGTGATCAAAATTGTGCTTTCAGTGATGGCAATAGATATGTGATCGAGTGGAGTGATATTAAAGGGGGGATCAGAAGGATCAAATATCGATATGCGATGAAGCACATATTGATATGTGAACATGTTGTTGGGAATTCTGGGCAATGAAGAAGAAGATAAAAATAAATCGAAATAAAATTAAAATAAAATATAAATGAAGAAAATAGAGGAAATTAATGGAAATGAAAGGAAATGAGTAAAGAAAGGAGTAATTGTGCATTTCAATTATTTTATTTGTGCCTTACTTTACTGTTCAAGCTATGTATTGTCTCTGTTATTAACAATTTTAGCTTGGACATGTGGCGAAATTAGCGGTGTCGAGCCCTCAAAGAAATAGGGTAATCGACCTTGGTACAAAATAACCACTGTGAGTTGTTCCAGTTATTTTATATACTTTAATTAAATATTTATTGTTTAATATTCATTTAATTTTATTTGGTTATGGTGGTTTGATGAGAACTTCTTTTAATACAAACTAAGGCATTCGCGAGAAAGATAAATTATGTCTATGATGGGATTAAAGAGACATAAGGGGCGAGAAAATGTATACAATTATGGAAATTATGCCGTTATGTAGCTCTAATGAGCGATGAGTATAGAGATTAAGCAAAATTAGCCCAAATAGGCGATGAGTGTGGCAATTATATGTCGATGGTTGCCCGAATGGACGTTATGAATGGCGATTAAGCAAATTTGGCCCTAATGGGCGATAAGTATGGCCTTAAAAGGCGATGTAACATAGGTCAATGTCAAATAAAAGTTACAACTGAGTGCATTGAATTTAAAACATGTGGAAGAAATGAAAATAGAAGAAGATAACATGTGATATCATTATCATTGCCTAAGCTATTTCTATTTGATATTTAGCAAACTGTTGCTTTATTATTTTTATTTAATTATTTCATATGGTTTTTGATGAACACTCTTGGAATTTTCGGATTCCAGATTTTTAGGGGTGGCATGGATGGTCCACTACTAGCATAAGGTGTCATAGATGGCATACACATGATAGTTGAACCCCCTTTTGATTTGTTTTATTTGACTTGTTGTATATTCGGGGTAGCTGTAAACATTAATCAGATTTGCAATTCAATTTGTAGAATTAACTATGGCTTAGTGGAAACACCTTAGGATTAATTGCAAATGTTAGCAAGTGATCATATAATTTTATTCTGTTGAAACTCTCTAAATGTAACAATTTATATAAGGTTTTAAAGTTTACTTATTGGTTTGGAAAATTGGTTTTAAAAGAAGCAGTTATTTCCATGTTGCTTCAAAATGAATCGTAAATAAAACAGGAAATGTGGATTAGTTGACTATGATTGCCACATCATGTGTCGGTGGGGCCATTAGGGTTACCGTGCAGGGATGGGGTGTCATAGTTTTTTGGTATCAAAGTGTGGTTATTAAACTGATATATGAAATGTGGGATGGGTCGTAGTCTAGTAGTGGACTGTAGGAGGTGGATGAGAATTCAATAAACACTAGAAATGCCATTGAATCAAACAAAATACTAAAAGTGCTTACTTGAATTAATGAATGAAACTAACAAGGTTAGAGACAATCAACGAAATTGAAACCAAGAAAAAATAATTACTAGAACAAATCAATCTTCTTCTTTTTGTCAATGTGTAGCAGTCGCAAAATTGAATCACAAAACCCTAATTTAAGTTCTAAAATCTAGAACAATGCTCTCTCTCTCTCTCTCTCTCCTAATATTCCTATCTACCGTTGTAACAAAAAAATATGAATCATCGATCCTCTCTTCCCCCTCAAAACCTCTGTATATATCGCCTATTGGGTTTCCAAAACACCACTCTTTACTCAGTCAATCAAATCTGTTACTGACTTTTCTTGTTGGCTATTTTCCGGAACCGATTCAATTTAGTAGAATCTTTGTATAAGATCTTCTTTTGATCTTATTTGTAGTTTGGGTTGGGATAGCATAGGTAGATGCTCCTATGTCCAAGCTTCGAAAAATCGGATGCGGCTTTATCGGCAACAAATTGGTGCAAGTTTCAATTTTGAAAGTTCATGGTATGGTCATTTACTCTTATGGTAACATTCTTCATTATGAGTTAATCCTCGTTACCTCTATTATTCCATTCCTTCCATATCATGTCATGTCCTTGAACTTTAGGATCATTTTCTTTCAAGTCTATTCTTCTTAAGTTCCTTGGTTCATGTGTCATGTTGTTTTTTGCATAAATCCTTGGTTGAAAATTTCTGTTTTGAGTCATAAAATTATTTTTAATTTTGAGTTGAACCTTAGGTGATCATTCTCGGAAGTTCCAAATAATTTTTTCAAAAACATTTGTTTGGTCTCATCAGAACCCTTCCCAACTGGTTCCCCTTGGAGCCCAACTGGTTGGGATTTCCCTTGAGTTTTGGTCTTCATTTTGATTTTTGCCAAAATCCATCAGAACACCTTCCAATCGGTTGGCATCCCTCTCCCGACCGGTTGAGATCACCTTGGTCCAAAATCGCCTCCCTTCCAACCGGTTGGGATGGAAGGCTTGCGGGATCCCGACCGGTTGGGACCCCTGCTGCTCGAATTTTTTTAAAATGTATTTTTTTGTTTTAATGTCATGGAGGAGCGTGTTTAGGGGCATTTTTGGTATACTTAGTGTATATTATTACCTTAAAACATTTTTAGTGTGTCCCCATATAAATAGGCTCCTTAGATTCATTCTAAACACAACTTGATTACAAGAACAAAAACCTAGAGAGCTAATTTGAAGATTTGGTGGCTGCTCCCTTGAGATTGCACTTCAAGAACATTCTTGTGGTTTGGTTTTTTCCCATTCTCTCTTGCTTATCTCTTTCAATCTCTTCTTGTTATTCTCTTGAGATTATCTATAGATATAGATTCTCATATAAGAAGTTGTTGTTAGAGTATTTGACTTTCATTCAAGTCTTGATCTAGGGTTCTAGATTTTTCTTGTTTGCAAGAGTTTTATTGCTTGGTTTTTCTCTTCATATATAGTAGAGTTGATTGTGGTTCATCATTGTTTGATTCCTTGTTCTTCTATATCTCCTAGAAAATTCTAGGGTTTGTAGGTGTTTTGATCTTCTAGGGTATTCACTCAAAGCCTTGAGCTTTGTTCCTTGATCATATTTGTCTTGAGACTTCACCTATTGAAATCATTCTTTTGTAGGGTTTGTGTTGTGCACTTGTGTGCTTGACCTTATTATATTGAGATTGTTGTTGTTTGGAAACTTTGGAGAATTTTCTCTTTGGGTATATAACCTTGTTTCCAATACAATTATTGTGGCGATTTTCAATAGAATATTCCCTTAGGAATTTGTTCTTTGGGCTTAATTGCCTTGTATCACTCATTCATTTTGCATAGGAGTTTAGCACTTGTCATAGTGTTTGTTTCTACTCCCTTGTTAGTCCTTCCTCTAGACCTTGTGTCTAGTATTCGTTTTGCAAGTCATATCACTTGTTGTTTCTAGCACACACGTGCTTGGCATTGTGGTGCCTTGTCTACATTGGCCGAAGCACTTCGGAGCCGATCGAGAGTCGGAAATTAGTCGAGGACTGTGGATCAGCTGGAGGATAGTAGAAGGGGCTCGGGGAGCTTTGGATAGGAGCTAGGCGGTCTTGGGATAAGTTTGGTAACTTTGTATCCAAAACCTTTACTATTTCTAGTGAAACCGTAGACTAGGAAAGTGGTTTTTCTGTATAGGGATCGACTGATGCCTATATAGTTTTCCACTATATATCTGTGTGTTGTGCCACTGATTGTCTCTTACTCTCTATCTTCACTACACGTGCACCTATGATTGTTTTGTTTTCATATATTACTTAGTTGCTTCCACTTACAAACAAACGAACAATCATTAAATCAATTTTGTACTATTCAAGTTAACAATTTAACTTGTATCAATATTAATTAAGAATTCATAAATTTTCAATTGGTCAATCTATTCACCCCCCTCTAGGTTGTGGCCTAGTGCGCATTCGCACATTTCAATTGGTATCAGAGCAAGGTTACTCTATACGTGTTTACCTTAGAGTCAATTACATTGTAGCTCATTTGGTAACTCGTTGAAGCTTAACCGCTTGAGTTGATCCTATAGAACCTATGGATTCCCAAAGACCTAGGGATGGTGCCTCAAACTCTAGATCTCCTTATTTTGATGGAACTAACTATGATTATTGGAAAAACCGTATGAAAAACTATCTTGTCGGTGTAGGCATTAGAGTGTGGCATTTTGTGTTACATGGGTATGAACAACCAACCGTAGAGGATCCCGTCACTAGTGAGGTTAGAATTAAATCTGAAAGTGAATATAATTCCAGTGATATTGAGGGCTTCGAAACTAATAGTAAAGCTCTTCTTGCCATCCAAAACGCAGTGAGTAGGTATGAGTTTGGTCGTATTTCCACATGTTCCACGGCCAAAGAGGCTTGGGACATATTACAAATATGTCATGAAAGGACACACACCGTGCGTGTCTCTAAGATCCAAACCATCACCACTAGATTTGAAGATCTTAGGGTGCGAGAAGATGATACATTCTCAAACTTCATCACCGAATTTACCGACATTGTTACATATTTTCACGGTCTAGGCGAGCCTTTTCCAAATCTAAAAATCTACCGTAAGATCCTTAGGTCCTTACCCGATAGGTTTAGACCTAAGATCACCGCTATAGAGGAAAGGTCGGATGTCGATAGCATGTCATTTGAGGAGTTGGTAGGAAAGCTTGAAACTTATGAAAAAACGCACTTATCTTCATCTCTAACTCATAAAATGATTCCAAAACCAAATAAAGGCATTGCCTTTCAAACATCTAAAGATGAATCGTCCGATGAAGAAATCGAACTAGATGATGAACTTCTTGCGTACATGACTAAAAAATTTAGGAAATTTGTGGGTAAGAACCGGAAAGCTTTTGTAAAAGCCAAATCTAATGATGGATACAAAAATCATTCACCTCACAAATTCCAAATCAAAAGCCAACTTTTGAAAAACAAAAGACATCCAAATCCATCCAATGTCATGCATGCCAAGGCTATGGTCACATTCAATCCGAATGTGCCAACACACTTAAAAAGACCAAGAAAAGTTATAAAATAACTTGGAATGATGATAGTGATGAGGATGTGGAGAATGAGAGCAACATTGACACCACAAGGGTCAATGTGCTAGCCGCTAGTGTGGATTATCCTTCTTCACATTCGGACCATGTTATTAAAAATCAAAGTGATGAAGAATTAGATGATGATGATGAACCCGAAGATCTCCAAGATGCTTTTGATCAACTTGCAAAAGAGAACATCAAGATGAAACAAAAAAATATTAAATTAAGATGTGAACTTGAAAAAGTTCAACAAGAAAGAAATACCTTGCAAAGTAATCTTGATGATTCTAAACAAAGATGCGGAAGATTAACGAAAAAATTTGCCATAATTGAAAAAGAAAGAATTGAAGGGAAATATGAGACCATCGAACTTAACGAAAAAATAATCACTCTTGAAAAAGATTTGAGCAATGCTAGGGATATCATTAGATGAAATGATTGTGGTGCAGAAAGAATCTCAAAGCTAACTCAAAACTTTCGAAATAGAAGTGGTTTAGGATTTGTGGATTCGGGTGAGATTACACCTAATACTTCTAAAAGAGATATCGAGTTTGTAAAATCTAAAACTCTATTGATCGACCATATGTCGATGGAACAAGCTTCAATCGCTAAACTAAACTTGATTAAACATAAAGAACCTACACCTATTGTGAAGAATCCCAAAAATCTCAACACAAATGCTAATCTCGGATTTCCTTCTAGAAGACAACAACGTGTATGTCATTATTGTAGTATAAAAGGACACATTTGTCCTATTTGCCTTAAGCTCGAATGTGACAATCTTAAACAAAGACATTTTCCAAAAAATGACAATAAATGGCAATATGTTAGAAAATCATCAAATCCGAAAAATATGAACGAATAATTTCTAACTAAAGTGAATCTCCTTGCCATTCAATCCTCAAAGCTAATTAAGGAAGTTTAGAACTTGACAAGGATTGCTAAATCCTTAAAACCTAAGGCAATGGAAGATCACACAATAAAAAGAACAACCCTATGTGCTCGAATGTCCGAAGACATTGGACCAACATGCTTGGTCACCCACACCGCTCTAAAAGTTGAAAAATCAAATGTGTGGTACTTAGATAGTGGTTGTTCTAGACATATGACGGGGGATAAATCCTTGATTGTTGATTTTGAACCATGTATCGGTGGTCTTGTCACATTCGGAGATGGTAACAAAGGTAAAATCCTAGGTAAAGGAACAATTCATACATATGACATTCCTAAACTAAGCAATGTTTTATTTGTTGATGGTTTGAAAGCTAACTTGCTTAGTATAGGACAATTTTGCGATGCTTAAGATGATTTACATTTTTTTCGTGATAGGTGTGAAATCCTAGATACTAGTGGTGCTTGCATTGTCAAGGCACACGCTCTTCCGACAATTGCTATTGTGTTGAAATGTCTCCCTCGGTTGCTTGCAACCGTGTTTTACTTGATGACGTAGAATTATGACATCAACATTTGGGTCATGTAAATTTTTCAGATTTACATAGAATTACACAAAAAGACATAGTTCGTGGGATTCCTAAAATCCCTAACGGTAAAGGTCTTGTGTGTGGCAGTTGCATGAAAGGAAAATAATCTAAGAGTCGCCACATTAAGACTAACATTATAGGAACCACGAAATGTCTAAAACTTATTCACATTGACCTTATGGGACCCTCTCACACTACTAGTTTAGGTGGTAAGAAATATATTTTAGTTATGGTTGATGGTTTCTCACGTTACTCTTGGGTCGGTTATTTGAAAGAAAAATTGGATGCCTTCACTTGTTTCAAAATTATTTGTAACCGAATCCAAAATAAAAAAGAATATAACATCATTAGAATGAGAAGTGATCATGGAAAAGAATTTGAGAATTCTGAAATAGAGAAATATTGTGATAGTATTGGGATTAAACATGAATTCTCCGCTCCCCGTACTCCTCAACAAAATGAAGTCGTGGAGAGGAAGAATCACACCTTACAAGAAATGGCACGTGTCATGCTTCATTCTAAAAAGGTACAAAGAAATCTTTAGGCCGAAGCCGTTAACACGGCTTGCTATACCATAAATCGTGTCTATACTTGACCCGACACTTCTCAAACTCCTTATGAGTTGTGGTACGGTAAAAGGCCGATGGTCAAGTATTTTCACACTTTTGGTAACAAGTGCCATATTTTGAGGGATAGCGAGTTGCTTGGTAAATTCGACTCTAAGAGCGATGATGGTATTTTTCTTTGATATTCCACTTCAAGTCGAGCTTATCGAGTTTTTAATCTCCGTACTTCTACTTTAGTGGAATCCTCAAATGTTGTGATTGATGATACTTCCATCGATAGCAATGATAAATCTTCTAATAATGATGATATATCCTCGTGGGAAATTTTTGAGGTTGATTCTAGTACTCCTTTTTATACCTCTTCGAATGAGGAAAATGATGTTGATACCCCTACTCTTGATGAGGACTCTTTACCGGGTCATATTAATGAGGGAGAAACATTGGATTCCTATCATGGTGATTTGCAACCTTCGTCTAGAACATTACATGACCATCCGATTGATCAAGTTATAGAAAACGTTAGTGATCCTGTGTTGACACGTAGACAAAACAGAAATGTGGTTCATTACGTTTGTTATACATCGTCCCTTGAACCAAAAAGAATAGAAGAAGCTCTAAAAGATGAGTGTTGGGTTGAGGCCATGCACGACGAGTTAGAACAATTTGAACGAAATAGAGTTTGGACTCTAGTGCCTCGTCCTTCACACACG
>NMUG010003650.1:0-14579 GCA_002855965.1 Monotropa hypopitys
GTAAGGCTTCCGCGAAGTAAAGAAATATCGACCGGAGGTCCGGTTGCGAGACAATGAGAACAAACCCAAGAGGTCCAGCAAGAGGAATTCCAGGCCATACCTATTACATAGGATCCGGATGCAACTGATGGTCCGGTAGCAGTTTACCCACAGCTGACTCGGCGCAAGTTGAAACGTGTGCAGAAATCCTCGCAGGAACCGAGAGAAAGGAAACGTCAGTCGGCCCTCGGTCACAGCCATTAATGGCACAGTAGTATGCTCCTCCGAATAGGTAACCAACGCTCCGACCTCCGCGTAGGTCACTGTGTCCGAAAACTCATACGGACGAGAGAACTCCTCGAATTCAGCAACTCCACCCCGGAAGTAGCGCAGATACGGACAGGGCGGGTCTCCGGTCCGTCTTCTTGACCCTCCAATCGCTCTGCCCGACCGGCCTCCCAAAGCCACGAAAGTCTGCTCATTCTCATCCGAAAAGTGCCGAACGACGTTGGTTCGGCCATCAACCGGAGGGAGCCTTGAGGAAGAGGCTCCGGGCGTAGCATTTTCAACAGGTGAAGGCACCTTCGAGCTAACTTCAGAAGTAAGCTCTGTGGGAGTCGGTTGAAATAAAGAGTCCGTCTCAGAATGAGCCGAAGTCGAGGATAAATCAACTATCTGGTCCATGACGGGAGCAGTTGCCGAAGGATACGTAGCTCTCCGGAGGCTCCTTGATCACAAGATAAAGCACCGAAGGTCATACCCAACAGGCCTATTTATAGGTTCCCCCCAGGTATGAGACAGCTGTTTAACATTAAATAACTCTGCACATGTACCGAGGCGGCCAGTTTGGCCGGCCATTTAAATCACGACGCGTGGCAGTTCCTGACAGCTGTGTCTAATCATTAACCCGACGTCTGTCGGATGACGTCAAACATGACTCGACATAATTAACGCGACCCGCCTCCGGTGGCATGGCGCCCGGTTGAACTATTTCAATCTTTTCCAAATTTTGGGAAAGATTGAGGGGCTATTGTGGTGCCCGGACCCATGCCCTGAGGATCGTAAACTGTCACAGAAAATTATCACCTACGAGTCGGTCATACGGCCCATCCAAACCGGAGGTTCCCGTATTGTATTCGGACATCAGTGTCCGGACCGTCAGCAACTCACAGAACCAAGTGCAGGGGCACTGATCGTTAGGTGTCCACGGCCGAAAGGCCTGCAGCCTGGCCGACCGCCAACGTCCGGGCAGGAGTCCTCCGGTGACACTTTGCCACTGCTCTCGGCTTACTGCCAAACGAGCCAGACCACCCGGAGGACTACACTCCTGTCACTATCGTGGGGATCCATCCGAGATGCCCCGTCCGTACGGTTCAACCCGGTCCACCAACCGTCCAGGCCCACCCTTGGGCCCTCGACGTGCGGCCCACTCAATATTCGTGAGCCCAAGCCAACATTCCCCTATAAATACCCCTTATGGGCACTGTTCACGGGATCCTGGTCCTCATCCCGATCTTGGATCCCCAACCGCTACCGTCCGGCCTCCTTCGATCATTGCTTTATCTTCACAAACAGTCGCTAACTTAAGCATCGGAGGCCCCGTTGGAAAAACCCCACCGGCGGGCACTAATTCTTGTTTTGCAGGAGCCAAACAGGAGGACCCCTTTGTTTGATTGCAGGGACCACACAAGCCACCGGACGAAACCGACTTCCCGCTTCCGAAGGCTCAGCGGCCGTAGAGAAGCCTCCGGCAGAAACAGGTTACCACAGTTATGATAGGTAGTACTAAGGGGAGGGATAGACCTAAATTGACTTTAGAAGCGATAGTTCGTAAGGATATAAGTTTACTAGGCATAACGGGATACGATGCACTTGACAGAGCGCATTGAAAAAAAAACATATTCATATAGCCACCCCCAATTGATTGAGACTTGAGACTGCATTTGATTCAGTTTAATAGAGAGAGAGAGAGAAGAAGAAAAAATGATCAGGTCCAATTTTCCGTGAGGAATCCCTCACTTGATCGGCTCTTTATATATATATAGGGGGGCCTTCCATGGACACAATTCCTTACAAAATTCCTTACAAATGAGCTCCACAGAACGCTTTTGGGGACTTAACTGTTGTGATCCAAACCGTTCATGATGTTCAAATTAATATAATATATGATCTTGTAAAAATTCATTTAAATCGGATATCGATAAGTGCTTGATCCAAACAGTTGCACAAAAAAATTGACAGGAACTGCGTTATACGCAACTGTTTGGATCAAGCACTTATCGATATCTGATTTAGCTGAACTTTTGCAGGATCATATATTTTATTAATTTGAACATCATGAACAGTTTGGATCATGACAGTTAAGTCCCCAAAGGTGTTCTGTAGAGCTCCTTTGTAAGGAATTGTGTCCATAGAAGTTTTCCATATATATATTTCAGTTTGTAGCTTTTATTTCAATTATATTTCTGTTTGTGAGATGTAATTTGTCCTATGCTACCACGTCACTCTCTTGGATAATTTGCTTTACAATTATCCGGATTGGGGCGTGACACATACAATGAGGTTGTAAGAAAGAATTTTTTAGCATTGACTAAGAATACTGACAACGGTATCAGAGAATCAGTTCGGGTTTATGCCTACTAGGTTAACAATGGATGTAATATACTTGTTAAAGAGATTAGTTGAAAAGTATAGAGAGAGAAAGGACTTTCACATGGTTTTTATATACTAAAAAATGATATATGATAAGATGTATGGAGACATTATGTGACGGGTCTTAGAGATAGAAGACATGACAAAATATATTGATGTGGTTAAAAGCACGTATGGAGTTGTTATCACCGCTATTCGATCTCATGTAGGGGAAACAGGTGAATTCTCAATCACGGTAGGATTACATCAAGGATCTACTTTGAGTTATTACCTTTTTGCCCTGGTTATGGATGAATTGACTAGACCCATTCAGGATGATATCTCATTGTGTATGTTGTTTACAGATGATGATGCCATTGTACATGAAATTGCAAAAGGTGTTAATTTCAAATTAAAAACTTGGAGAGAAATATTGGAGTCACAAGGTTCTAGGATCAGTAGAAGTACGATGAAGTACATGAAATGTAAGTTTAGTGATTGCCAAAGTAATGATGTTGACATAGTGACTTTTCGAAATCAGGAATTTCCAAAAAGTTGTCATTTTAAGTATCTTGGCTCAATTGTTAGTAAGGATGGAGAGATTGTGGAGAATGTTACGCACAAATTTCAAGTTGGATTGATCAAGCGGATGAGTGTTGCGGGAGTGTTGTGCGACCGCAGAATACCTGCAAAGTTGAAGGAAAAGTTCTACCGTATGATCATAAAACCATCCATGTTATACGGTACAGAGTGTTGAGCGATTAAGAAAGAACGTGTGAGTAAGATGAGTGTAGCTTAAATGAGAATGTTGAGATGGATTTGTGGTAAAACTTTGCAAGATAGAATTAAAAATAAAAACTTTTACGATATGTTAGGGATAGCGCCGCTAGAAGATATAATAAGAGAAAATAGATTAAGGTGGTTTGGACATGTCTATCGTAGGCCGGTTAACGCGGTTAGTAGGAGAAGTGATAGGGTTATGATGGGTAGTACTAAGGGGAGGGATAGACCTAAATTGACTTTAGAAGCGATAGTTTGTAAGGATCTAAGTATACTAGGTATAACGGGATACGATGCACTTGACAGAGCGCATTGAAAAAAACATATTCATATAGCCAACCTCAATTGATTGAGACTTGAGACTGCATTTGATTCAGTTTTATATATATATATACTAGTACTTGCCCGTGCCGTGTGGCACTTGAGACCCACGTGGGCCCCGTATAAAGTATGACTGGGACATAGCACGCTGACTGGGACAACCGCCGTGAATTGTATATAGATATATATATATATATATATATAATGGGCGCATGTGTGCTCGTGCGTGTTGGATTGAAAGCCACGAGTCCTTTGTGCTATTGTAAAATCTCAAGTTATCAACTGTGAAACATGCAGCAACTTTAATGGAGAGGTAAAAAAATCCCTTTTTGTTTTGCTCTACTAGTCCCAATAAGCAGAACCCGGCCTTGATGTTGAAGGAAGAAAAACACAAAGGAAACATTAGCTAACAGGAATTTACTCTATTGTTGAGCAAAAGGGAGGGAATTCTCAGAAATTGGTTACAAATGTCATATTCACTTATTTCCCATAACGAATTGCAATCCAACTAGATAGATTGCAATTGGTTGCTTCCAAAGAAAAAAAGTGTGAGAATTCAATCTATCAAAAAATATCCAACGAAATAAATCTTCTTGACATTAATTATGTTATAACTAGTACAATCCAACCAAAGAAACTAGTACAATCCAAACAAAGAAACAGGGTTAAAAGCAAAGAGTAAAAGAATTCAAAAATTCATAAATTCGACAAACCAAACCAAACAAAAATCAGAAGAATCCCCTATTACATGAAATTGGGAAGATGAGAAAAAATTAGGTACCAAAATGTGAAAACAATCAATAGGCAGACCATAAAATAGATATCATAGAAAAAGAAATTGTACTTGTAGATTACACAAAGCCAGACTAAATATAGAACAAATATATAAACACATTTTAAGAAAACTAATAAATTAGATGCATGAATTTACCGGTGATTTCCCTGAAGAAGAAGAATGCAAATGCATGAGAGAGGAATAGAGGGGATTTTGAAGGAGTTGCCTCCAAATGATCTGTTAATAGCGAAGAATTGAGAATTGGGAATAGCGGTGCCTTTAGACTTTGGTTAAGAGTAGTTGCTAGCCACCTCCTATTCCTGATTAGGAAATCATCCTACTATTATCCTATTGGTGGGGGGCATCATGACACCGTGGTGATTGAATTGAGATCTATTTTTTGAGGTCTTTCTAGGTACATTATGAACAGATAAAAATTAAATTGATCGAACATTATTAATGTCTAGGAAACTTTACTTGCATTGTATTATTTCGTCCACATACTGAAACTGATAATATCTATATATTATAATATATTATAGGTGAGTTCATGTTTGGTGTTGACACAATTTTGTCATTGTGTCAACTTTTCCCTTTCCAAAATTGTCACACAATTATTTCAATTCCATTCAAATATCCTATAAAAATGTCAATTACTTCCCACAAAATGGCTCAATTTTTAAGTTCACAAAATTACCCAAAAGGAAAGTTCTGCTTTACAAAGTGAAGTATTACAATTTCCAGTAACCGCATGGGCTAAATATGGACTCTGAGACGATACAAATTTGTAACTGCTTCTGTTTTAAAATTGTCCACTAACGCTCCTTCCTTCTATTAATACAGTAGTAACCATCTTCATTTTTCATGATTTGTTCATTTATTGCTTTAGACATTTCATTTGAGAATTTTCACTTTTAGTTTTGTGAAAATGAAGGAATGAAGGAAGAAAAAAAACAATTATAGGTGTAATGGAAGAATCTGTTCAATTAAACCAACTCATCAGTTATGTATTTTGTTCATGCAAATGGTGCTCAGCACTTTTCAGAACGTATAATTTCAACTTTGGTATTGGTGTGGAAGTGCATAGTCAAATTTTGCATTGAAAATCTGGTGAGTTCAATTGTGTATGTTTTATAGGATCTTAACTTTTAATCATTTCACGGATTGTGATTGTGCTTTTTGTGAATTTAAAATCTGAAAAATTAGTTATAATTCAATAATTTATCGGCATTGAATTTGAGATTATGAAGTGGGAATGATGAAATTTGGAATTCTATTTACAAGTAACATATATGCATATCATAATTTTTTTATGTTTCCTTTCAATTTCAAAAATGCATTAAATTTGGGGCATAGTTTTCTCATGCTTAAGAAAAGACTGCGATAAGATGTCTTGAAACGTTATATGTTGGGGTTTTTTAGAGGAAGGGGATGACAAAAGGGTATATTGATGTGATTAAGGGCATGTATGTGTAACTTTCTGAGAATAATACTGAATATTGTATTATTGAATATCTAATCTATTATACAAAATATAAAGTTGTCTCAGTCATATTTTCAATTGTCCCAGTCATACTTAAAGTGTCACAGTCATATCTTTTCGCCACATCATATCTATACATAACCTATTATACAAGATAGAATGATGTGGGCCCCACATATTTTTAATACATATTTTCACACATTTTATACACATTTTTATACATACATTCTCTACATATTTTTCATACACATCTATTATATTTATTATATAAAATATCATGGTGTGTGTCACACATATTTTTCATACACATTTTAATACATATTTTTATACATATATTCTCTATATATTTTTTATACACATGGCACGAATCAATGCCGAAGGCACTACTAACACCTGAAATTTTGTTGTACCTTTGGGTATTGTATTACGCTTTCTATTCTGTCGCCTCTACAATCGGCACGGGCTATATCGAAAACACAAATCGAGTATCATTACTCATCATGAGTGTCGAATGCATGAATTAGTGCCGAAAGCACTATTAATATCCGAAGTTTCATCATACTTTTAGGTATTGTGTTGCGCTTTCTATTCTGTCGTCATGTATTATCGACACGGGTTATCACTATAATATAAAGGAGAGTACAAATATATATGACTATACAATGCCTAATTAGGAAAGAACAAATAAAGCAAACCAAAATCAAATATATCACTTATATATTTACAATACTCTTAAATGGAAACAGAATATTCACATAATATATTACAATGATATATTAATTATCTTTAGAATATACGGAATATTCTCACAATATGAAGGTGTATTATTCACTACCATTAGATCCCCAGTATGAGAAACACGTGAATTTACAATCACAGTAAAACTGCATCAAAGACCTGCTTTGAGTCTCTACCTATTTGTCTTAATTATAGATGAATTGACTAGGCACATTCAAGATGACGTACCATTGTGTATGATGTTTGCACATTATATTGTCTTAGTAGATGAAACATCAAATGGCGTTAATGCTAAGTTGAAAATTTAAAGAGAAGCATTGGAGTCAGAGTAAAATGGATTAGATGGAATGTAAGTTAAGTGTCACCCAGAATGTTAGTGTTGACAAAGTAACCCGCTAAAATTACGAGTTATCAAGAAGCGAGCGTTTTAAATATATGTGCTCAATTGTTAGTAAGGATAGAGAAATTGCAGAGACTATAACACATAGAATACAAGTCATATGGATGAAGTGGTGAAGTGGTGAGGAAGTGTTGTGCGACCACAACCCAAAGGGGTTGGCCGAGTGGTCGTTGTCTGGGACCTAAGATTGTGCTCCTCCTCTAGGTCTCAGAATCGAACCCCCTCGGAAACATCCTCTCCTTTGGACCAGCTGCACATAGCGAAGCTCTGGCTTTAAGCGGGGCCCCCAGTAGCTGGCGCTGGAATTGGTTTCCCCAGGATTAGTCGTGGTGCGCGTAAGCTGGCCCGGACACCTGAGTTATCAAAAAAAAAGTGTTGTGCGACCACATGATACCTAAAAAGTTGAAGGAAAATTTTTACCGCTCGCTCATGTTATATAGCACAGCGTGTTGGGACATTGAGAAATAACATTCAAGTAAGATTAGTATAGCCGAAATGATAATGTAGATGTGGATGCGCAGTAAAACTCTACGAGATAGAGTTAGAAATGAAAACATTTGTGGAATGTTATGCATGGCACTAATAGAAGACAATACGAGAGAAAATAAATTAAGATGGTTTGGACATGTCTATCGCAAATCAAATGATGCAGTAGTTAGGAAGAGTGGCCTTATTTCGGTAGATGGTAGAACTAAGGGGAGATGAAGACCAAAACTTCCCTTAGAAGCAATAGTTCGAAAGGTACATAAGTTTTTTTGCATATTACAAAACATGATGCTCTTGACAGAAGTTTATGGAAGATGCATTCATGTAGTCGGACCCAATTAATTGGGACTCGAGGCTCTGTTTGGTGTGGTGTGTTTACTTACAGTTACACGCGTGACACGTACGTCCAGTTGTAGAACTACTAATTTTTGACATCAATGTTTTTTCTTTCACAAATATTAAAATTAGGTTGTGATAGAAAGACAGAATGTACATGTTATGTTTTGATTGAAATACCCCTTGTATTTTAAATGTTTACCCATTATAATATCATCAATAACTGTAATTTATAAACACATCTTGCACACGCATCGTGTGTACCCATCCTCTAGTCCGAGATTATGCAGGATTATACACGAAAGATCCCGATTGAAATCAAACATGTTTTCCATGTAGAAGATTTGGCTTAACACAATATTAATCTCTCTCTTTATAATGAACCTAGAACGACCTCCAAAAATAGAGCTCAATTTAATCATTGTGGTGTCATGATGGCCCAAAAATATGATAATAGTACGGTGCAGTTGGTTTTCCAACCACAGTTGGTTTTCCAACCACAGACAAACTTTGGAAAAAATCGTTACCTAATGGTTTGTTGGGTCAAATTGGATGATTTCTATAGGGGCCGAAGCAATTGTGGTCGACTGATACATCCAGGTCAGGTGCCACGTCGGTACCAGCAGCAAGAGGAAGCGCAGCGCAAAGCGGGGATCGCTCGGCGTACGACTGAAGGATCGAGTTCCATGATGCTCCCTTCGACCAGAGGACCAGAGGCTCCAACACCACTCCCTTCAGTCATAGGATCCAGAGCTCCGGCACCACTTCGGAACAGCCTCCACGTCGGCACGACAGGCGTGCACTCGACTATAGAGAGCATCTTTCTTGGGTTCCACGGACAACACTTTCGGTCGGCCGACATGTCAGATGGCACACTGCTCGAGGGTGTCGGGCGCCACCCAGTCGCACACGTGAACGATGTCTGTGTCAGATGCACTGCCCCAGGTTGTCGGAACAGGGATTACACGTGCGCCGAAGCGCGTACGGATCACGCGCCGATGCGGCTATATATACAAGCCAAGGGTTGAGAAAGAGGTATGTGATTTCTGGTGCCAAAACTCCGTCCTCACTTTCTCCCTCTAGACATCACCTAACTTTAGCATCAGAGGGTCCACCAGCAGCATTGTCGATAGCCTAACGTGTTCTCTTTGTGCATCTAGGTCTGGAGCTTACCTACAGACGATCCAACTCACATCGCAGAAGGCAAACTCTGACTTCAATTTCCTAATCAGGAATAGCAGGTGGCTAGCAACTACTCTTAACCAGAGTCCAAAGGCACCGATATTCTCAATTCTAAATTCTTCGCCATTAACCGATCATGTGAAGTCAATTTCTTCAAATTCCTCTCCTGTATTGTGTAATCTACAAGTATAATTCTATTTTCTCTGATATCTATTTCATGGTATGTCTATTTATTGTTTTCACTTTTTGGTACTTAATTTTTTTGCTCATCTTCTCAGATTCATGTAATAGGGGATTATTCTGATTTTTTTTTGGTTTGTTGTATTTATGAGCTGCAACCTCGTTTCGTTATAACCTAGTTAGTGTTAGGAAGATTTATTTCGTTAGGTATTTTCTCATAGATTGAATTCTCTCACTTTTTTTCTTTGGAAGCAACCAATTGCAATATAACTACTGTTGGGGAAAACCCACTGCCCCCGCCCAAGATCGAACACCACACGCACGCAATATCAAATCACCATTGTAAATGAGAAAGAGAAGAAGAAAGATTGGGAAAAAATCTCTATTAATATACACAAGAATAGATACAAAAACCCTCTCAATCTCCTCTCATCCTCTCTTTTTCTCTTCCTCTCTCCCTTTAACTCTACCAAAAAACACAGCAGCCCCCACCCACTGTTTTTCCTCAAAACAAAAACCTTACATTTGTAGGGTTAAAGAGTTAATGAGAAAAAGACCAAAATATCCTCACCACTAGGGGTGGACCAAGTGTAGTAACCAAACCAGATATGGCCAATGGGCCGGATATAGGAGCTAGCCCGTCGTGGGCAGGCCCATTTAGGGCAGGATAGGTTGGACGGACCAACCGGAGGGCTGCTAGCCCAGCATTCTTACGGGCGGATTGTTACGGTAACCCGGCAGGGTAACCATGCACCGGACCATTTTTGGTCAGGACACAACGGGGGTTTTACCCCGGACTAACAATGCACCGGGGCCGCAAAGATAATCACCGGGTTAATGCCTAACAGGGATGGTTCGGTACATCCGGACCATTACGTCAATTGACAGGAATATACCGGATCAATGCTCCACAAATGAGTATCTATACCGGATCATCCAATAAGGAAACCTAGGTAAATCCCGGATATTGCGGCGGAATATCCGGGACGGTTACCGAGATTTGTGCCGGATTGGGCGCAATACGGGCAGCCTATAAATATGAGCATTGCAAGCTGGGTAAGCTCTCGGTCATTTTTGGTTTTCACAGAGCTGTTATGCTGCCAAATTGTTCCCTCTAAAACTAATCTGACTTAGGCATCGGAGGGCCTTTCCGGCATCCTGCGCCGAGCAGTTCTAACTCTTTCTTTGTTTGCAGGAGTCGTTGGGTGGTTACATTGGTCGGATCTTTGATTAGCAAGTTGGGTCAAGGGTCCAGGAACCCACAATTGGCGACTCCGCTGGGGAAGAACAGCATTTACCACATCTCTGATTCACCACGTTAAGCTACTGATGGCTCCACCTACTGCTTCTGGACAAAATGGGCAGGATAACCACACCCCGGAGGACTTTGTCCTCCTACCGATCGATGGGACCCCTGCTGCAGTAATAGAGAATAACCGGATCAATGGCACGGCTCCGACCGGGCCACGAAAGGATCAGGGTTCCAGGGCCTATATCCGGACCCTGGAAGACCGGATCAACAAGAAGGATGAAATCATTCTTGCCATCCAGGAAGATGTACTCCGTCTAAAAGAGGAGCTCCGGGCCAGAGAATCCCGCAGAACGGGACGGTCGGGGGAAGACCGGGGTAGGAGAAGATCTCGTTCCCCCGACAGGAGAAGAGATCACAGAAGGCGTCATCCCGAGGAGCGCAGGCTGGAAACTCA
This sequence comes from Monotropa hypopitys, assembly GCA_002855965.1. Classification (NCBI taxonomy): domain Eukaryota; kingdom Viridiplantae; phylum Streptophyta; class Magnoliopsida; order Ericales; family Ericaceae; genus Monotropa; species Monotropa hypopitys. Next base: position 10,998 of record NMUG010003650.1, read on the forward strand.
CCTCGATCACTCCGGGCATGAGAGAAGAAGGAAGGGAAAGGATCTGGTTGATCCGGATTATGACAGGACCCCCCGGACTTCGGCATTATTACGTCTCGGAAGAAGTTCCGCACCAATGGAATGTTCCACTGGAAGCTGGGAGCCGGATTGGATAAGTAGTGGGACGGCGACCCACGAAAGCCAGCTCGAAAGGAAAGAACGACGACCGGACTGTTAAACGTCAGGCCTCGGTAAATTCCAGGTCCCATGTAAGGGACAGGGATGTTCAGTCCGGAGACCTCCGGGATAAACTGGACGCCAAACGGGGGAATGACCGAGCCACGTTTAGTCGGGCTGATCAGGTCCATGCACAGCTGATATCCTCACCATTTAGTCCGGCTATCGACGCATATCGAGCACCACGGGGCTTTTCTGCTCCCAAATTCAAGAAGTACGAACCTACATCCGACGCGTATGTACACTTGGTGCACTTTCGCCAAATGATGTCCCTGCATATAACAGAGGATGAACTCCTCTGCAAGGTCTTCCCTTCCAGCCTAGGGGACCTCGGGCTCATCTGGTTTGACAAGCTACCGGAGCAATCTATTAGCTCATTCCGAGAATTGTCACAGGCCTTCCTAGCCCGGTTTGTCACAAGTACAAAGCAAAGAAAGGAGGTGGACGCCATGCTCGCACTCCGGATGGGCAAAGGAGAATCTCTCCAGAAATACGCGGCCCGGTACTGGGAAGTATACAACGAGATAGAGGGATGCACTCCGGGCACCGCAGTCCTTTCGTTCAAAATGGGTCTGGATCCCCGGAGCAGACTCTTCGAAGACTTTACACTCTGCAGCCCGACGGATATGGACGACTTAATGTCCCGGATTGAGAAGCATTGCCGGCTGGAGGAGGCGAGGTCAGAGAGGATTAAGTCTGAGCCGACCCCTGGTCCTAAGCTTGGATCCGGATCAGGGGCCCCGAGGCAAGTGAATGAGATCAAGTCTAAGGAAAAAAGGGTACCTCGGCCAGAGGAATTCCAAGCAAATGAGACGGTGTTCAAGATACCTATCTACGAGCTCCTCCGGAAAATAGAAAAAGAAGATTTCTTTAGGCTGCCCCCTAAAATCATGGGGCAGCCACAGGGTAAAAATGTCTCCATGAGGTGTTCCTATCACCGGGACAGGGGACATCTCACCACCCGGTGCAGAGCCTTTAAGTCCTTTCTGGAGGAACAGGTGCAAGCAGTGAGGCTCAGGGAGTACATTGACGAGGAAAAAACCGTTGTCGGACTACCGCCTCCACCGGCCCGTGACGAAGATGGCGTTATCCGAGTCATTAACGTTATCCACGGAGCAATGGATAAAGCAGCAGAGCAGAGAATGAACGAGGAGATCCGGCAGGGACAATCCGGAAAATATGTGATGAATATCGATGCATCTTCAAAATGACTCAGGGCAGAGCCGGCCAGAAAATGGTAGATCGCATTCACAGAAAAAGACTTGGAAAGGGTTCATTTCCCCCACAGCGACGCCCCAGTTATAAGTCTTAGGTTCGGTAAAGTCTTGGTACGGAGGATCTTGATTGATCCTGGGAGTTCAGCGAATGTGATGTATTATCCACCGTTCAAACAGTTAGGGCTGCCCCTTGATGATCTCGTTCCATCCGATGTACCATTGGTCGGATTCAACTCAGCTTCGGTATGGCCACTGGGAAGAGTAAACCAGCCTGTCACAGCGGGCAGCAAAACGGTTAACACTGAGTTTACTGTGGTTGATGTCCCGAGCCCTTATAATGCTATATTAGGCCGGGATTGGCTTCACCGGATGGAAGCTATTGCATCCACTTATCTCCAAGTGATCCGGTTTATTGGTCCCCGAGGACAGGAAGATATATATGGAGATCATGTGGCATCAAAGAAATGCTACATAACAGCCGTTAAAGACAGGACCTCTCCAGCCTAGGTTCACTGGGTCGAAGTGCCGGATGCCCCGGTACTTGAAGATGTTGGCACGGAGACCACAGACAAAGCAATCGAAGAGTTAATCCGTGTTCCGGTAGAAGAAGTAAGTGAACGCTTCTTCCTTATCGGGTCGGCCATGCCGGAACAGGACCAGATCGATATGCTCCAATTTTTAAGAACCAACATTGATGTATTTGCATGGACTCCCTACGAAGTGCCAGGGATTAGTCCGGATTTAATTTGTCACCGACTCAATGTTGATCCAGCCTACCGGCCAGTTGTACAAAAGGCCCGCCGGTCGGCAGCAATCCACACCGAGGCAGTCATTGAGGAAGTCGACAAATTGCTGGAAGCAAAGGCAATCCATGAGGTGCAGTACCCCACTTGACTGGCCAACACGGTTATCGTGAAGAAGAAAAATGGGAAGTTCAGGGTTTGTGTGGATTACACAAACCTTAATGACGCATGCTCGAAGGATCCATTTCCACTCGCCCGGATCGATCAACTAGTGGATGCGACGGCCGGACATGACCGGCTCAGCTTTATGGATGCTTACCGGAGGTACCATCAGATTGCTATGTACCCCCCCCCCCGACTCAGAGAAGACGACATTTATATCACCCAGGGGCCTCTATTGCTATCAAGTGATGCCCTTAGGATTGAAGAATGTCGGGGCCGCGTATCAGAGAATGGTCACGACCATGTTCCGGGCCCACATTGGCCGGACCATGGAGTCATACATAGATGATATGGTTGTGAAGAGTAAGGCGGCCGGGGACCACCTGGAGGATCTGCAGCAAATCTTTAACGTATTGAGAAAACACCAGCTCAAACTCAACGCGGAAAAATGTGCCTTTGGAGTAGGCTCCGGAAGATTCTTGGGGCATCTGGTGACCAGAAGAGGCATCGAGGCGGATCCCAATCAAATTGCTGCAATCCGGAACATACAGGCCTCTCGGACTATAAAAGAAGTACAAAAATTGACTGGGATGGCGGCAGCATTAAACCGATTCATTAGTCGGTCATCCGATAAATGCCGGCCTTTCTTTGATTTAATCAAAAAGTCAAGCAGGAGGAACTTTCAATGGACCGAAAAGTCCGGCCAAGCCCTGGCCGAGCTGAAGCAGTACCTGACCGAGGCACCACTACTGACTGCCCTGGTGGAGCATGAAGAACTCTTCCTCAATCTAGCCGTTTCACAACACTCGGTTAGCTGGGTCTTGGTACGACAGGAAGGGGCAGAAACATCTCCCGGTATATTATCCCAGCAAAACATTGCTTGACGCTGAGACCCTGTATCTTCCCTTAAAAAATTGGCTCTGGCGCTTGTCTTGGCTTCTCGGAAATTGGCCCCTTACTTCCAAGCCCACACAATTACCGTCTTAACGGAGCATCCTCTAAAAGCCGTGCTTCGGAAAGCAGACCTATCAAACAGAATTTCAAAATGGGTAGTGGAATTGGCTAACTTTAACATCCGGTATCAACCCCGGACTGCCATCAAAGCACAGATTCTTGCGGATTTTGTGGCAGAGTTTTCACCGAGACCAGATGGGCATGATCCGGAATCATCCCGGGACATTCAATTTCACTCCGAAGCAGCATCAGTTCTGGAGGATCAATTTCACCCGGGTGGAAGCTATACG